>JAQIXV010000804.1:0-17363 GCA_034700625.1 Tectocepheus velatus
CAATCAAATCGACCAAAACTTACCTAATCTCAGATTTCTCAGCACTTGGTGTAAAGATTGGAACGAAGACAACTTTTTGTGTCTAACAAAAATGAGCAAGCTCAAAGAGTTTAACAATAAAGGAATGATTGATGTGAATGATATAAATTATACCTATTTATTGGCCAATTATCGACAATATTTCAAATCAATTGAAATAATTTCAGATAAAATTCGTATTATTTTCTAAACTAATGATTAAATGAATTAAAAGAGTAAAAGAATAAACTTTTCTCTAATTAGTCTATTATTGTATCGAAATAATTATAACTTGAAAATAATTTATTGAAAATAAAAATTAATTTGTGTTTAATTGAGTAGTTTTTGTCGTCGATATCATTAGAGCTAAAATCAATTTGTCTATAAAACTCAAATATTTAGAGTTTGTATTAACCTTTATATTGAAAATTACCACAAAAGTATGTATACATCACAAGAAAAAAAACATTTATTCAAAAGTAGAGCAAAAACTTTGACAAGAATTCAGAGTTGTATTCAATGACTTCAACGCATTTCAAACCGAATCAATTAATTTGAAAACTTCTTAAAAAGTATCGCATTTTACTGAACCTAATGTTTGACGTCTTATACCTTTAATTTTGAAATAATTTTGAATTTAATGTAGTTTTAAATCAAAATCAATTACTTTAATGTGTTTTTCATTTCCTAGTAATAATTTTCTAAAAACTTCCTCTCATTACAGCCTTTTATGGATTGCCAGACAAAAGTAAAAACAGTCTATTCCTGGTCTCTAATGTCCAGAATAACTAACAGCTGTTAACTAATCCGATCGATAGATGAATTGAATTTATTACTGAATCAAAAACAAAATCTAAGAAAACAATTATCTCTTTATTAAATCATTTTCTCTGTTCTATTAGTAAGACATCAATTAATTTGATGAAAATGTTTGGCAAACTTTCTTCAATATTATTCATGTTTTGTTTAGACTGGAAATTGTTGTTCGATTGAATCATCAAGGAAGTTCAATATCAAATTGACTTTGGAGTTATATACCAAGTGCTGAACTTTGATCAAACATTAAGGAAATGGATGCAAAACGAGACGAATTGTGAATCATTGGAAAGGGTTTAGTTTTGATTGAAGTTTAAAATGTTTTCAAAACTAATTTCATGTGAACAGTGATAAAGAGTCCCATAGTTACAGATTTTCCTTGAAATATGATCATGGTTTTTCATTTGAAAATCAACTCTCTATCAGAGAATAATCAACAACTAATGGGATAATCGGAAATCAATTTTCAATAACAAAATAATTTTGCTTTGAGTCATGAAATGGGTTTTCAATTCAATGAAAATTATACCCAATAGAGAAGGTATATAAAGACCGGTATATCATTGGGAGTGCCATTCATTTGTTGGTTTTGTTTTAGATTAGCAAAGATTCGATAAAATGGGTGAAACACTCGCTCTATTACTTATAGTTCTTGGTATAGTCTTATGCTTAATAACAGCACCGGTTCTCTGGTAATAATTGATTCAATTTTTAAGAATTTTTATGAAATTTATTTTTATTTTTCTAAAAGTGATAATCATTTCGAGGAAAAGGATCCGATTTGGCGAAGAGATGTCAGAATCAAACGCCACGAATGGGCTCAGGGTATGAAAAGCGATGCGCATATAGCACCGGCTCAACTGCCAGCAGGACCTGTTGTGCCGCCGATGAGGAACGTCTTCTGCGAACAGGAAGTCTCGAGTCAGTATTCATACATTTGAACCCTTTCCGCAATTTTCTCAATAAAAATGATTATTTTTTGGACAGATATCGGCAAACGATCGATTGCGGGACCGATGGACTCCTTCCCCAATCTGAACAACTTCTTCCTCAACGAAGACTCGAGTGATGTCGTACTCATTGCGAACGGCACTCGACTTCCGGCCCATAAGTTCGTTCTGATGGCAAAGAGTCCGAAGTTTGCGGAGCTATTCAAAGCCGATCCCCAGAAGCGAGAGTTTGATTTGGAACTGGACTCAGAGGAAGCCATTCAAAACTTCAGAGCAATCCTCAAATACTTCTATACCGAGAGGTTTGCATTGGAGGACGAGTCCGACTACACTAAAGTCATCGACGCCTACAAAATGGCACAACAGTACGGAATGGAGGGCCTGAAGGTCCAGATCGAGCGGTCATTGGCCAAGTTGATCAACCTGAACAATTATCTCGATCTCTATAAGTTCGCCGAAGAGAATCAAATGCACGAATTGGTCAGACTTTGGATGACATTCGTCTTCGCCAACAGTCAGCAGATCATAACAAACGAGTCGTTTATCAACGAATCCCTTCCCATCGCTAAGAAGGTGTTGTCAACTCTGAACGCACAGACCAGTTATGTGTTGGCAAAGATGAGGCAACTGATGGACAACAATCCGGGACTCGATGTCCAGCAGTTCCGAAACGTAATCCACATCGAGAGGTGTTCTATCGACGATTTGCTGGCTTTGGCTGATCTCAAGCTCTTCGACCATAAGTTCCTCTTCGAAGACATGGTTAAGAGGTTCAGATCATTGGCGGCCAACTGCGTGACCAGACCCGTAACCAGACACGTGCCAAGATGGATCGGCAATTAAACTTATCAAGGCTAAAATGGACTCTAATAACGCTATAAAAATTCTAATCTGTTAACAATTTTCAAAATTTTTGAAAACTTTTCAGTATTTTATAATTTACTTAAATATAAATTTAATTAATATTTCTTTACTTAATATCTTTTGATTATAAATAAACTTTAACTTGCATACGAACTTGGTTAGAATTTTTCAAGCAATTTATTCTGACAAAGTTGATAGATCACTTTAAAAAATTACATTCAGATGATAAACAAATTTTATTTGAAAATTAGGGCAGAAAAAGGGTTTTCATATAATTTTCTTCAATTTTATATTTTATTTACAAAAAACATTTGAAACAAAAACAATAGGAAAACAATTGAAGACATGAATAAAGTCTTTAAATGCAAAAATAAGTAAACCGGGCTTTATCTCCATTAATTTGGCAAGATCAAAATACAACACAAAGGCTTATAGCACAGTTTCACCAGAACTACCTTTGTTACCAAGGTTATTATTCACAATATTCATATTATTCACATTATTATTTGTTATGATGTTATTCAGACCATTGACAGCAACGGAATACCTTCGACTTCCGGACACAAGTTTCGTAACGCCGTCTCCATTAACATAAGTAGTGTATCGGGTGGACAGCCATTGGTTACGGTCAGTGGCGGCCAAGTGAAACAGGTCTCGAAATGTTTCCCGAAAGAGGCGACTCATACCGCAATAGATGGCAAAATTGACCGGATATGAGACTATTATGAAAAAGTTTGAGAAAACAATTGTTGTGTTCAACACTTTGTAGGACACGATCTCCAAATCAAATGCGTTTTGCATTACGTGTAGGAGTGTTGTCACCGCCAGCGGTATCTCAACAACGAGAAACACAGAGACCACAACAATCAACATAATTGTCGTTGAGTTGGAGTCCCGTATCTTCCGGTTCTCAGTCGACGAGGAATTGTTGAACAGTTTTATTCGATTGTCTTCCGCTTTATGCAGAGCTATGAACAGCAATACGTTGAAGACTACCAGAGCGGCACAGGGGCCGATGTGCACGAATATTATCCGGAACGTGTAGTACGAGGTGTAGTACAGGTCCTCTATGTTGGCCACCCATTCGCTGGACCGGACCTGACAGCCGTACTCCACTTTGTTGTCCATTTCGAAGTGGACGGGAAGATACTGTCGGTCAAAGAATCGGCTCAATTGGTGCAGGAATGACAGCAGAAATATCGAGCAGATGGCCTTGATCACTCTTGGCGTTGTGCACCAGGTCCTCGCAATACACGGATGGCAAATGTAAATGTACCTGAAACGAATCAAAAAGGATCAATATCAGGTCTTTTGCTGGCTCATTATGAATAGTCTAGACTCTAGAATTGACTCAGGTGTCTAGAATCTAGATAAACATAATCTTGTTACTTTTTGTAGACAGTATTCATTACAACTGAAAAAAAATTCTCTGATTTTCTAAGAATTTATGTCAACATCTCTTCGGATAAAAATACAGTTTTATTGGAAACCCAATTGAATAACTCTGTAACGAATCGCACAGAATAAGTATATATGACTTTGAATTGACTATTTCTTGAGCGGAATATTCTGTCCATAAAAATCCTTATCAGTGAAGTAGTGAACAGTTGAGCGAAAATGTTATTACAACTAATAAACAGAAATAACAATAAATTTGTTTATAAATTATTCGTAAGACTCCAACCGATCCCTAAAAAACTTCAGATATCGCACAGAATAATAGAGACATAGACTGTGAAGACGTCTGTAACAAATGGTTCTTTGAACTGTCATTCAGAATAAATGTCTGTTTCATAATTTTTTTTGTGTCCTATTTGTCAAACTTAACACAATTTGATGTCTCATTGTTTTTATGCCAATTATTTTTTTCCTTTCTCAGCCCACACATCAATTTTCATCATTTTATGCTAGTTCAAATAAATAAAAATAATCAAGGAATATGCTAAAAAGTAATTTGGCTTATTGACCTCGATATATGAAACAACCAAGGTTGTATGAGTAGACTACGATAGCGTAAAATTGAATTATAGTAAAATGATCTGAGCGAAATAATGTAATAAAAGTCATATAAAATGTTCATAATTTAATCTAGACAAATTTATCTTGATGATTGAATACCTTTGCCCGGCTAATAGCAGAGTGAACCAGATGGAGGCGGTGTGGAAAAAGGCCGGAATGACTTCAATCATATAGTAATAGGCATAACAGGCGTACGTCGGATACAATAGCTTCCAGTGATTGTTGAGTGTATACATATAGAAGTACCATGGTGCTGGGAAGAGCAAGGTCAACAGGTCGGCGATGGCCATCGACAGGAGTAGTATATTAGTCGGTGTTCTCATATGTCGTTGAGATAACACCAAAACAATTAATATATTGGCGACTATTGTGACCACTAATAGGAATGGCATTATATACCCGAACATAACCCCCGCGTATTCTATGGGCATATCTCCCGTTACGTTCAGCAGATTGAATGGAACCTGGTTGTTATTGTAAACAGATAGGTCAATTATTTTTAGAAGCAAGATAATTGAAAGTTATAAATAAAAGTCAATCAATTATTGTATTGTGTCTTGGTAATATGAATTTCAATTAGAATAAAAATACACACATAAGTAGATTTAAATTTAAGCAAGGTTATTTGAAATGTTATCTTTTGTTAATTTGGTAATGTTAAAAATTAACTAGAGCATTTGGTGCGTAAGGATTTAATATTTAGGCTGAACAAGATTAATGTGTTGGGAGTGACCTTGTTCATTCCTGTTGTCTGAATAAAGCCATTTGTTTAATACAAATGACATAATATTTGCGAAAAGCATTACTTTTACTCTTTGTTTATGGCATTGGACTCAAAACCATTACTTTTTGATTAATTGTCTAAAATTTTTTTCTCAGTTCCGGTCTTTGACCCAAAATATGACTCTATGTCCGAAAGGGAAGGGTAGGGAAAGTGTCTTAAGAAAAAAGGAAAGACTCACTTAATGTAATCGAATTGATAACTGATTTTATTTTGAAACAAATTTCATCTTTTCTTCAGAAGAGGAAAAAGGATTAAAGCAATAAAACAAATGATAATTACCTCATATTGTTCGGTGAAATCGAGTGAACTCTGGCCTTCATTAGAGTCATTAAGATAAGAGCCAACTGAGAACCTGTCCATTGGTTTGGAAATGTTTGTCGTAATGGGATCTCCACTTTTGACGTCGAATTGGAGCCTATTGTCCACATATATTGTCTCCTGAGTTGCGCTCAAATCCATAAGTCTTTCCATCGATGAGAAAGGGTTTTTGAACTTCTTATGCTGTGCTCCTATTACGGGGTTGGCGTCAGTTTCCAGACGTCTGAAGAGTGGGAATAAAAAATGATTTTTTTTAAATAATAATAAAAGACTTGTCTTTCACTTGAGTTGTAATAAAATAAAAGTTTTATAACAAATAAACTGTTGTTTCAAAGGGAAAGGTATCCATTGAACAGACTTTCAATGGATGAATGATTTGTTGGACAGGTATTCAAGATTGCACTCATATCGACTGTTTGTCAAACACTCATAACCACTGATTTTTAGAGTAAATAAAAGTTGATTAAAAATTTTGGTCTATTTTTATGTTAGACTTCTGTTCACTTAATTCATAAATAATTTAATGACAAAAAAACTTCTGATAATTGGTTTCCAAAGAAATACTATTTGGTTAAGAATTTACATATTAATCGACTTTCTATTTTGATGATCATGCACATTTTTTGTTCATGTGCGTTATTCACATGATTGGATATCAATAGAAACTTGGTATAACAATGTGCTCAAACAATTATTATACAACTATTATAGCCCATGAAAATTGGTTTTCTGAGTCATTCTCTATTGCAATCGGCACTGACATATGACCATGGTAATCCAATTAAAGTCAATTAACTTGCCAGGTTATATAACTCAATAACCCATTATTAGATTGGTTAGGGATGAAAAGTAATCAATTGATTTGTGGTATCAAATTATAATATCTCAATATTCTGAGCTCTTCTGGAAATTAGTTTCATAATTCACGGCTTACTGAATGACCTATCATATTTCTCAATTAACATGGTCATTCGTTATTAATAATTATGAATCTCTAGGTTTCTATTCAAGAAATATCTGAAATTTTAATAAAATATCACATAAGTTCATCATGGTAAATGTTAGAGGTTAACATGAATATAAAATTGTTTTTGACCAGGTTCATTTGATTAATTGATTTTTCGAAATCATGAAAAAACTTTCAAACTAATGAAAGTCAATATTTTTTTTATTCAAAAACTTTTTTCCTTTGTTTACACAAAAATTGTTTATCAGATGAGAGTTGAAAACATTAAACAAAAATAAAAAACAATTTAATCTTTTGTTGAATAAAAAACAAATTTTTTACTTCAAATCCTATAAACAAAACCATTTTTCAGCTAAATTTTATGTTAAGATAACTTTTGTTTTGCTAATCATTTGATACATATTTTTTGTATTCATTATTAAATTTTATGGAAAGTCATGAAAATTGAATTATTTATGTAAATGTTTTTCCAGTTTATATACGAATGAATGGCTTAACACGATTCTGAAGTTATCAATAAACAAGCAAAAGAGAAAACCGTTCAATAATTAAGGTATGAATCGGTTGTTGACTTTTACTCAGAATAGGCGCACATCTGATGAGGACTACATTAATGGCATTAATGGGCATCAGTTGGAAGAGTGGTCTCACAAGAATTGATTCACGACAGACAAGATGTGTATCATCGCACCGGTAGGTCAGTGACTATGGCTTAATATAAGACTCAATTCATTGGATTTCGATTATAATGAGAAAAATGTTTCTGAAATTATCTCTTGTTATGAAAAGGTTATGAAAAGGCCTCTAATCAGAGAACTATTGACAGGAATTCCCAAAACGAAAATTATTTCAATAGTTGTGCTGTTCTTTGGCTGAGGTCTGGGAATCGATTCTGTCAGGTCTTAGAGTAAAGGCTCAAATTTTATTAGGATTTGCTGTCAATTGAATTAGGATTTACTTTGAGACGGAGCCAAACCCAGAGCACAGCACATATTTGTCGCGTAAACAAAATTTTCAATTCAATTAATATAATTCTCAATTCAATTGACTCGAGGACAGTCATACGTGAGCTCTGGATTCTTCTGGACAATGGCCTGATTGGAAATTTCAAAAACATATGACATTCCTAATCATAGAGTCCCCAGAGAACTGAATAAGAGCTCACATTTCTGTTTGAAAATAAACTTCCCGTCCATTAGACTTCAGACACCAAATAGTTATGAATTCCATTCAGGAATTTGTTTTGAAAAAATGAATTTTGTTTTTATAACTTTTTTTTTCTCAACAAATTTGATCAAAACTTTTTGTGAGATATGAGTCGAGATATGGGTTTTTATTCTGAGTTATTGTAAACTCAAACCTAATAACAATCCTTTCCTTTTGTGTTAAGTCATTGAAGGAATAAATGGGAAAATGTTTTTCATCCGAAAAATATGCGGAAAATTTCTTAACATTAGAATATGTTTAACAAAAAATGGTATCAAAATTGAATTCATTTTTATTTTTGATTTTGTGTTAGTATTCACTCACTTTTGGTATTCAACTGAAAAAAAACTACTTCTGAATGAAAAAACATTTCAATGGATTTTATGCACAAAAAGAAAAGTTTGTAAACATTTTTGACGATAAAAACCCAAAGAATTCAAATCAATATTTATCGGCAAAACCTATCCTCCAAAAGTCAGGCCCTATTTGTTTGGCTCTAAGACTTATAAAGTCATTTCAAATCCAACAAAATAAATGGGGAAAGGGATGACTTTGAGAGGGGGTGGGAGGGGACAGAAACAGAAAAAAATTAATCACTTCTTCTTCTTCTGCACCGTTAAGCCAGAGATTTCTCTCTTCCCTCCCTTTCCTCCACTCAATAATAGATAAGAAAATCTCTCATTTCGTTTGAATATCAATTAAACGCTTTATTTTGATGTCAACACAAATCTTCTTCTTATACATAAAGTAATGAACTTTTTCTTCAATCTCTTGGATTTAATCACAAGTTTTTAGTAAATAAATAAAGAGTCGGTAGTAAACTGTTGTGTGCTGTGCCTCCGAGTATGTGCTGTAAAAGTATTCTCAGCCAGTCCTCTAATTTCTCATCTAATGGATAACACGAGCCGTTGTTTGTGATGTGAACCAGATTTCGGGTCAAACAAACATTTGATCCAAAAGAAGCAGAAAATTAAAAGATTATTATCTCTCAGAAACAGTTCCACTCATTGGAGAAGAATAATGACTGAGAAATATGAGACAAATTAAGTGAAAACCGAGTGGTGAGAGGCTGTGCTCTTCTCAGATATAAAGTGACCGACTTATTGCCGGTTAATTGGATAGTCTGAATGGGAGTAGAAAATTGTTCTTGATAAACAAGGGAATTGAATTTCCAAGTTTTTCTCTATTAATTAAGGAAAATAAACTTTAGATCTCATTGTGTTATAGGTTCGGAGTTATCTAGTTTTTGAATAAGCAAGGAAATTTTAAACAATGATACTTCTCTCTATTTTTCTGAGTTTCGTGTGGCCTAGTTTATTAATATGTAATTTATTTTCAATTTAAAATTAAGCTTCAGATTCAATATTATTATCGATTTTTAATTCAAAACTTTTTTTTCACATTAAAACTGAAATTCTTTAACAACAAAAAAAGTTATTCTGTATTTCATTCAAAACTATCGGAAATTCATTTGTTATATAAATTTTATTTTGAAAACGAAATTCAATGAAATTTTACTCCAATTTATTTGCATTACTCCTTATTCTGGAGAACAATAGCCTTTGGAAAACGGAATTCTGTTCTAAAACTTCTGTCAAATTACTTATCCTGTGCTCCAAAGAAAAGAGGAGAAGAGAACCAAAATAAATAAATATTTGGAAACAAAGACTTGGATTTCATTTGAATTTGATTTTAATGGAAAAACATTAGAAAAACCAAACAATAAATTATTCTCAACTTTACTGCGGAAAACGTCAGACAAATAATCCCTTTAAACAGTTTGTAATTCAGAAGTAAAACAAAACAAAAGAAAAGTTTTGTTTTGTTTTTTGTTTTTATCGTTTATTTTCGTATTTAGTAAAGACTTATCTATTTATAAGCAAACGATTTGAATGAAAGCCTGAATTTGAAATTAATTTCACCGAAAAATTTTTAGACAAAAGGTCTTCAAAACAAAACCAATTGTCGTCGAGTGTAACAAATTTTTGCCATGAGTAAAATTGTACAGCTAACCTAATGCTTTATGTTTGTTCAATCTACCAAGCTCAATTCGGTTGGCTAGACATTTGATGTCGATATCAATTACAGTTGAAAAACAGGGAAAAGATTTTTGTCACCAAAATTGATGCGAAAATTATCAAAACACACGAATAAAAGGCACGGAATTTATTCACGAATTTTCTGATTTGAAAATAAATATTTGATTCGAGAGATTCACTCAGATATTAATGGCTTGCAATCAATTCTCATGTGCTGTTCGAAAAAGCCATATCCAAAACCGGAGGGGAAGACATCTAAAACATATTTCAAATGCACTTTATTTAAAAATATCTAAGACCGGGGGCTATACTCTGAACACCAGATTGAAGTCAAATATTTTTCAAATCTCTTTAACGTTTGAATTTTTGAAGCCTTAAAAATACTCACTTAGAGATCGCACAGAATATTCTGAGCTCTTGACTGCAAACAAATAACATAAATAAAAATAAGATATAAATGGATTGCTTTCCACGAATTTAATGCACGAATATTCAGTTTATTGCAAGAATATAAACATATGACGTGAATAGAAATTTTTATAACAAAATTATTTTTTCAAACATTTTTGTGTTTGACTGTCGGTCTGTGAAAAGGAAGGACAGCATAAAAAATATTAGTTGAAAGAGTATATCCTTTTTCAACATTTAAGTGCACTGTTTTTCTTCACAAATATTATAGTCTTTTGGTTTACGAGAAAAAACAGTTTATTAAACAAAATAATGAATACTAAAAGTGAGTCAAAATAGAGATAAGCCGTCAAAAAGTTATTTCACCGGAGAATATATAAAGAAAAATATATACACTTTCAGCCATTTTTCAACATTTAATCCATCATTAAGTTTGAAGAGTATTTTCAATGGAAGAGAAGAAAAATAATATTTACTCCTATTATAAGGATTTATAGTGTATTTTGATTTTATGTCTATATTTTCACTCAATTCTCAATAGGGATTTAAAGATGACCAAGGTCTATTCTCAAGCTGAAACGATTTACTTTCATGGTCATCATGCAAATTATCTCGTCAATTAATTAACATAGAAAGAACATCTAGGTTTATTTTATGATTTTATTTAATTGATCGACCAAACGTGCCATTTCAATGTCACCTTGATCACAACTTATTCACGTGTCTATATTTTTTTAAAGATTATGATTTTCATGGAAAAACTTTTCTGCTAGATAAATAATGCATTAGTTATTATCATGGGATTAAAACGAAATACAATTTTCTACCAAAAAATGTAACTTTTTTAGAGTCACTTTTTTTCTTCAAGCAATATATTAAATGGAAAAAAGTTCCAAGAATCCAAGAATTCAACTCGAAAACAAACCTATTATCTAGTTAATTAAGTTACAATCTTCTAAGAAGAAAATTTTTTTTTAAACTTATAAAGAATTTAATTACCTTTTTATCTGAAAAATGGAATTTTTTTAAAATTCAATTAAAGATAAGAAAAAAATTGTATTTAAAACTAAATTTGATTTTTAGAAAAAAAAATTTCAAACAATTGGGTCAAACATTTCCAGCAAAAACTAAAATCCCAAATTGAATTTGCTGTTAGGAAATTATTTTGAAATGATCTAGCTATTATCGTTAGCACTAAAAAAATCCTCCTGATTGCACATCTGGGAACTTTTTCTAACGGCCTGTGCGCTCATCTAAGACCCAAAACTAGTATTTTATTCAATTTATCCAAACGTTTGTCTCGTTTTTCTTGTTGTCTGTTTCCGAAACAGATCAAAGAGCATGGTAATTTTCCTAACTCAACAAGATAACAAAGCCATACACTCCTTTCTTATGGGATATTACCATAAAATTGAGGCCAAAAAAATTGAATCAAATTTATTTCAAACGACTTCTCATTTAATTCAAAATTATTTCTATTATTCAAATGAAAATCAGATTAAACTCATGTTTTTGAAAGGCTTTCGTCTCTCATGAAAAATGTTTCAATCATTTGATGAAAATTCTAATGCATTTGCATTTGAAATGAAAATTCAATACAAAGTAAAGTAATGACCACTTATTCTGTGCCCTCACAGATATATTCACAGAATAAAAGTAATTCCGTTTTTTTATTCTGTCGTCAAAAGCGGAATTCAATTTACTTTGAATTGCATTTAATTTCGTATTTTTTATCCAAAAATCTGGGCTTTTCTTCATTCAAAAGGGAAGGCCTAACAAACAAATGAGACGTAAGTAAAAAGTTTGTTCAAAATTGAAATTAATACTCAATTTTCTTGAAGTAAAAGATAGAGAGAAAAGTGTCAACACTTTTAGAAGAGAAAAATTTTAACCCAATTCTCGCAATTTCTTTCAGATTCTATTCAATTGCAGGAATAGTTTAGGCCTTGAACTGAAAAAATCAATTTCTTGGAGTCGTATACTGTGTTTGTCGAGAAAATTATTAAATTTGTCGGAAAATCACTATTCGTATACAATTTTTATCGCATAAAATAAGACATATATTTGAATATATTTTACCACAAATTTATTTGAAGTATAAATTTCTTTAACAATAATCTCAGGAAAAAAGATAAATATTTTTTGATATGAAAAAAAAGAAGAATATTTTCTAAGGAAGTGACCAAGCTATAATTTATCATTTTATTTGACAAATAAATTCATCATTTTATCCATCGGTTGGAAAAAAATGAATTTAGTTTTCAATTTTAAACCAAAAAACAGACAAAAAATAAAAATGTCGGACACGTGTCGTCTTCTTCTGAAGCGTTTATAAATTTTTTATTTCATTTCATTGAAAATAAATTTATTGTCGGAGTCTTTCCCATTGAGTGGACAGTTATGTGGCCCTAAATCTGAAGCGATTGTAACGATTGTTAGAGTTTTTCAGCATTTGTTTTGTTGTCATTGTATTTGTCTGTAGAGCACAATATAATCAGTTTTGAAATGGTTTAAAACCATCAATAATGGAGGGATAACCAAGCTACAATAAAGTTACCAGGCTTTCTATTCAACTCGAATACCCAATTGAAATTTGATCGTGCTTAAAATTTGAATTCAAATCCCATGGAAAAGCAGTTTTATAAGATATCTGAGTTATATTGCTCTGAGATCTCTCTATCAATATTAAACTAGCTTGTTTATCTGGAAAATTCCATTTCGTGTCACAAACAGTGCCCTGATATGTAAATAAGTGATCCCAGACTCTTCTGATGTATGATTTTCGACAATCCGTTTCCTCTCCAATGGTTTTTCAATTTTTTGTTATTCTTATCCGTATTTTTCGTTTCGTCTGAAAATTCAATAATAAATTCTCTAAAGAGATGTCCAAAAAAATACTTCAATCAATTGTCTTCAGTGTTGACAATATTTTTGAGTTTGAAGTAATGGTAAACACAAACGACTGAATCCTTGGCAATTCAATGGTCTAATGTTGGAATGAAATGATCCAGGATAAATTCTATCAGTCGATTAAAGTCTGGCTCTTTAATGTGACTCAACATTAATCATAAAAATCATTTCAAAATATTAGCGAAAAATAACAAAAAACAACTCATTTTCTGAATGACATTAATGAGAGACACGAGAAGTGAATTCACTTTTTTTCCAAACATTTCATTTGATTTCAAATCACATATGAGCAAGGTCGATCAAATTCGCTGAGTCTGATTGGTTGTACATGCTCATTTATCAGTCTATCAGATGTTGTCGATTGACTCAAGAGTACAATTTATTTTATTGCAATAACTTTAAATGAGCTAGCTAAATTGGTCATTTGGGAGAGCTTACGAGAGAGAATACCTTGGTTATCTGCAACCCTGATATTCAGATTTTTGTTGAAAAACTTTCAAAAAATTAAAATTCAAATGAATATAAAAGTTCTGGAAATTTAAATGTCAATTATTGTGTGAATAAAAATGAGCTGTCTTTGTTTTATGACAGGATACTATTGTTTCAGAATTTCATTTTCTGTTTTATATTTTATGTCTTTTAATGAAAAGTAATTTTCGTTTTTCAGTTGAAAACCCAAATTAGAGTTCAGTTTAAGGACTGTTTGATGTCTGAGATTTCAAAACACAATTTGAAGATAAAATGAAAGTTTTTTTTAATGATTTTTCTATTCTTTAATCAGAATTAATGCAAATGCCATTAAAATGTATGGCAGAAAAATGAGCTTAACACAAATGAACACAAATGAGCAGTGTAATTCTAGCAGTCCATTAAAAAGCTGGCAGAATAATAGCGCACAGGAATAGCCGAACAGAATAACAGCATATGAATGGGAAAAACCATTTGCGAAACAGTCTTAATATGGAACATAGCGTAGCATAACAATGTGACCAAGGTGAACATTCAAAATAGATAACATTTAATCTGATCGCCAGATGTTTTATTTTTCAACCATTCAATACATCCATCAATTCTAATGACATTTCCAACTCTTTTGTGTCCAACATTAATGCCAATCAATTTGTTTTTATTGATTGAAGTTTGATCTTGATCAAATACAGTTAATTACCATAGTGGGCGAGCTATTAATCCAAACCCGTGGTCATCAGGTTTCACATTCAAATCATTGGGAAATGTGTTTCCCATTAACTCCTAAACGCATTGAACGCAAAAATTAAAAACCCAAACAAATAGTCCATTAATTAAAGCGATATTTCGTTTTGATATTTGTCTGAAATGACAGTGACTTTGAAAATATTGTACAGAAATAGTGTTATATTCAAACACAAAAAAAACTAATATCACAACAAATATATTCTCGAAAGTCATTATTCCCGGAGCTATTCGTGACTACAGAATAACAAAAGAGGTGCACAAAAAAAACTTATTTATAACCAAAACCTTTGAATTGAATGCACAGTCAGTCATATGTCTGTTAATTATCGGACGCATCAAAAATGTTATGGCGTTTGGCGACAGAAAAACATGACATCAAAGAAGCGAATGAATGGAAAACCACTTTTTGTGTGAAAAAAAAAGTTTTTTTTCTCATTTTATTTTTGCTTTCATTCTGTTTATCATTAATAAAGTTTCTAAATATTGAAAGCAATTATGAAAAGTAACCGGGTGCATATGTCAGCTAGCTCAAATGAAATATCTGTTAATTACACTAATTAGATAGAAGAATTACCCAGATGTTCATATTTTAAATAATTATTTTCAATTTGGAACTTTTAGCTACCGCCAAGGTTAATTATTAGATCCAGTTAGATGAAACTGAATTAATTCACAAATTAAATGTAAACTACCTTGATCGTCCCAATTAAACTGAAGTATTTGTATAGAAATAGAAGAAAAAAATATTCAAGGTAAAAAATCTTAATGATCTAGCGAAAAATAATCGATAAAATTCTTGCTTTCTCATCAGAATTCCAGTTTGTAATCGATTTTATTACAAAATATTTTTTCTAACGTTTCATAAGATTCTCATTACTTTTGAAATAAATTTTTAATAACAACCAAAAGAAGGCATCAATTGATTGAAACCATTGAACATCTGCTCAAAGTATAGCTTAAATTGTGACAAAAATATTATATTAAAATAATATACAAAAAGAGGGACTCAATAGTCGACACATTCCTAAAAGAATTATTAAATACATATTTTAACTGAATATTAGTTCAATCACTAGAAATACATGTCTTATCACAAACTCATCTGAATTTTCAAATGAAAACAAACTTAAAACTCGTTTTGCGTCATCAAATTCATACTTAAATAACCAAGCTCACTTGAAATTAGTACATAGAAACAAGAGTTTAAACTTTAATCTAGCTTGTTCATCTAACAGAATCCCAGATTATTTGAAAAGAAATATGTGTTAAGACATTTTAATGCAAAAATTTTTATGCAAAATATTAAAGGATTTTCTTATTCAACAGCAAAAGACCCGGATTTTAATGTCGAGAAAATTTCACATTAAATCAAATTTATTGGAGTATTAAACGAAAGGAAATTTTTTTTTGTTGTAATCCTAACTCAGAGTCAGAAACAGTCTTTCCTTTCACTCTATTCATTGATTGAATGAAATAATAAATCCTTTGATAACAAAATATTTTAAAAGACAATAAAAATACGGAAAAACAAAATAAAAAAGTGTTTGAATGAAACAAAAGAGAGTTTTCGCCTCAAAATAAAAAGAGAGACAAAAAAATTTTTTTTGCAAACATTTGTTGTTTTGTCTAATAAATAGTTGTTGGGGGGAAAGGCTTCGGTGCTGTGCTGTGAAAACAACTCTATTAAGAGACAGTAATTGACTTCTGAACTAAACAACAGTCGTTATAATGGAAAATGAATTTCACAAACAATTAATCAAAGGGTTTATCATTTGAAACATTAGATAAGAACTCAACTAATGGACAGACATCTAAATGAAAGTGAAATATAGTTTTGAGTTATCAAAAAACTTTTGTGTGTAAACAATAATTTTCAACAACTATCAAGTCTCAAATCTGAGCAAGCAAACTGAAAATTTCAATGAGAATTCATTTTCTGTCAGATTTTATCGCAAAATAGAAATCAGTTTTTGATTTATGTTTTGATTGGAAAACAAAATGATTTTATTCGTTATAAATGAATCAGAAGAAGGCTTTCCATTTTGAGTACTCAGACTTTTATTATCAAAAGTTAATTATTATTGAAACAAATGATGAGATTTTCAAATTTTGACATTTATCTTGGAAAAACAAAAAATTCACCAAGATATATTTTTAAGAAATGCTTGGGAATTAATGGAGTTTTCTTATCAAACATTTTAAACTAGATATAGCAAGGAACAGGATTGAAAAGGGCTCAAATTGAATGTTTACTTTAGCAATTGGGCTTTGCCTTGGTTATACACCTAGGGGTTTGCATGTTATCTTCAATTCAAAGTACTCAGAGTTTGAGAGCAATTTGTCATAGCTATCATTTGTGCAAGATCATTAATCAAAAAACTTTTTCTTCAGATTGAATTCAATAAGTGACGGGACAGCCATATATAGGATCCCATTATTGATGTGACGGAAGTTTTTCCATCGAAGAAAACAAAATTACACAATTATTTCAATGTGTTTAACCAAGATTATTGTCTAAAAATAACTTTAAATGTTAAACTATAAGAGACTTAAAATCAAATAAAATGAAAATTCATTTTTTGAAAAAAACAATAAATAATAAGAGATTTGAATAGAATGTAATTCGCGTAGAATTTATTGCAACTAAAGTCAAATTGTATTACAGTTTATAACAGTTTTAATATAAATTTGATTTATAATAGAAATCAGTTTTGATTAATAAATTCAAATAAAATTTTCTCATTTCCCGCGACATTCAGGAGAGTGTTTTGAGAGAGAGAGAGAGAGAGAGAGAGAGAGAGAGAGAGAGAGAGAGAGAACGATACATCATGATAGCAATATATTCAAGT
>JAQIXV010000805.1:0-17355 GCA_034700625.1 Tectocepheus velatus
AAAACAAACCGGGTTAATGAAATAAATAGAGCAAGTTCAAAGTGCTTAAAGAAAAAGTTTATTTAACCAAGATAACCTGATAAAATTAATTAGCCTGATCAAATGATCAACGACACTTAACCGGTATGAGAACAATAGAGTTGCCGCACTGATTATCATCTGCCCTGGTGCAATCAATTGGCTTTAGGGTGATCCTATTCAAGCAAATGTAGATGTGCTGGAGGAGAGGCAACGGCCTTTTGGACATACACTTCAACTCAACCCTCTTATTACCTAATCGGGGGCTCAACGGACCGATGAATGGCCGATAAACTGTATTACGATAGACCACACATCGCACAGCTCTGCCAAGAGGCGGGTCTTTTGCAGAGAGCTCTCGAAAATTATTTTGATTGAAACCACTTTTAATTTTTATGTATTTCTAAATAATTCTATATTTTTATGCATTTAATAGTTTTTAATAAAAAAATTTTATGAATAATCTGTTTATTAATTCCAAATAATTTTATTCAAAATATAGAAAAAAATGATTAAATAAATGCAAAAAAATACTGAAAAACATTTCATTTTAAGTAATTCCACAAAAAAAGACTTAATTTAAGGAATAAAACATAAAAATCAAATCCATTTCCAAATAATTAAACAAAAAATATATTAAATTAGAAAAAAATAATCAATAAAACAATTTCTTAGATCTTAAGCACCGGTCGGGAGGGCTTCCCATTCACTCTGAGACGACTACTGTCCTGAAGAGGACTGACATTCAAAATAGTCTTTCGCTTCATTCCAACGATTTTTTGGGAAACGCTTCGCAAAAGTCAGTCTCTGTTCGGCCAACGGAGGGGTCTTTCCACTCAACTGACTGTCGACCGCCCGGAGCTGTAGACCAACAATAGTTGACTCTATGAAAGAGGACAGCATAAGGGTTGACATCTCCTGTTCCAAAATAGTCCGGTTTTGGTTGTTATCAAAACAACAGGCGATGAGAGTCGGGAACAGAATATTAGACAACTGTTCGTCACTAAAGTACTCGAACGGAAGGGAACACAACTGCTGTACGACTGTTGGCCTCTGACCCGATTGGAGGAGAGTCTGGTTCTCAGTGTTGAGGACTACGAAGTTTCCGATTAAAACAATCACTTCATTGAGTAGTTGTTGGCTCTTATTGTGAGAACAGTACCACAAAAGGTATGAACAGATGTGACGTATCTGTAGTGACAGCCCTTCCCCTCCGAGAACGTACTGAACCATTGATAGGTCCAGAAGTGAGACGTAATTTAGGAAACGTATCGCTTCGAGAGTCAAATCCAGTGTATGTGTGGCTGTAACGGGCGGTACGTCACCGTCGGCTCTGACCGGAGCTCCAGAGTGTAAGAGCACACCATAAATAAGTGACACAACGCCACAAATGTGCGTCATTTGAAGGGTAAGCATAAGTTGTGTCTCGTCGTCGGCAAGTTTTGCGCCGAATCTGTCGCTCAGCTTAAGTGTCATCAGTTGTGACATCGAACTAAACAATGAGATAACGTTCCGCAGAAAGTGAGCCAAATCTGGACACTCATCGATGGGTCCCCTCGTGTTGGACATGAATAGAGACAATTTGTCGATCATTCCTATGCTTACGATATAACTGTTTCCCAAATAAAAGACATAAACATTGGATCAGATTCTGGTGATAATGCGTTAGACAACTGAATACCTGATAACGTCTTGTATTATGTGATTAAAGGCCAGACAGTCGTCTGTATTGCCGTCCAATCGGCTGTAATGGCAGTAAAGAGAATCGAATATCACAGACAAGAGTCGACACAACCCTCCGATCACTGGATCACAGGCGACGTCACCCGAACTGATGACAGCGCTGTCCGAAAGCTATTGAAAAATAATAAAATTACCGCAAATTCGGTAAAATAGTGGCCAATAGTGACCAGAAATGAGACATACATTGAGGCGGTGCTGAAGAATGTCCAACAATTCAATCATAAGATTCGATTGAAGGACATAATCGCTTACATCCAAGTGCTGAGCGCAGGTCAGCTCAAAAACGACGGCCAACTTTGCATTAGCCCTATCGGTAAGAGAGGTCGGCCTCTCTCGGGTTCCGTTCAGAATACGGCCCAACATTTTGTTCAATAGTTGGCAACCATTCAGCGAATAGAAGAACAGGGAATCGTTGGCACAGTTTTGCCTAAAAATCTTCTCCAACTCATTGAGAGTCCGTTCCGACGAATGAATCATATTTGACGGCCACTGACCAGTGATTTGGGTGTCGGCGCTGAGAGTACTCAAGTCCTGAGTCCAGAAAAAAATCAAAAATTCGATTAAAATCACAGAAAAAAGAGACAAAAAGTCTTTGAATTACTTTAAAGAGTTTCGAAATCTTATTCTTATTCGGGGTTTGGATTGTCTTCGGATTAATCGACTTATTCTGTCCGCAGTTCTGCTCGTATTGCACGGCCTTTGAGGTCAGCCTTTGCTTCAACTTCTTGGACCGCTTTCGGGCGGCTTTCAGTCTCTCGTTATCACAGCTTTGGATCGGATTGTTGTCCGAATCGGTCGGCGCTTCGATTATGTACTTAATGTTAAAGTTTTCCAGTTCTTCATTATTGGGGACTTTCCCTCCGTTTTGCTCACAAATGGCGTCCAAATGCTTCTTACCTTCAATTAAAACAAATGATAATTGTCTTCAGAGAAAGGGTTCCGAAAGTCAAAGACATACCTCTGAGATGACCGAAGAGGAAGACCTCAGATTTGATTAACACTTGGCATAAGTGACACAATTTGCAGGTGTCGTACGGCTCACAGATGGGGACATCATCGCAACCAACACTAGAGGACCGGCGGACAGACAGTTCCAGAGCCTTCTGACGTATTTGACACATGTTCTCCTCGTGTCGGCGCCGACTCTCGTCCTGTTTCTTTTGGATCTTCTTCTGGAGCTCTTCCCTATTCTGAGCGCACAGTGCGCTAATTGCCGAGAGCCGGGAATTCCTGTCCAACGCCTTTTGGGTCGCCATCTCTTGTCGTTCCTTTTCCTTCTCCTGGAACTGCTGTTCAATCTTCGCGTCCTTTAGTTTCCTCCTCTGCTGTAACTCTTGGATCCGTTGCTGTCGTTCCTCTTCGAGTACTTTACGCCTCTCTTCGACGGCCGCCTCCTTCGCCTGTTTCTCCTCGAGTTTGCGCTGTCGCTCGTCCTGAAGGTCCTGTAGTCTCATCTCCCGGTCCTTCTCTTTGCTGAGAATATCATACTTTTTGTTCTGAGCCTCCAATGAGTTGATGAACAAAATCTCATTGACTTTTGAGTCCTCGTCGTGTGCTTTGCGTACAATTCTGTTGAGCTGTTGCTGTCGTTTCTCTTCAGCCCTTTGGAGCTTCTGCTCCATTGACGCCTTCAGTTGGAGCTGTTGTTCCTTATTTCGGTCCTTAATCTCCTTTACCTGTGCGGAGGGAAGGGTAGGAAAGGTTTAAAATAATGGAATAATTGAAAAAATTCAAAACAATTGAATACCTTTTTGACAATCCCTTTGAACTTTTGTTTTTTATCTTCGAGTATCTTCTCTCTGGCCTCCCGGGCCTTCTCCAGCTTCTCCTCGTGTCGTTTGATCGACTCAGTGGGGGAGGAGTTCCTCTTTCTTGAGGGGGACGACAGCTTTTCATGCAATTTGATGGCCTTTCCGGGAGTTCTCAGCATTTCTGTGGTCTGACTGTCGCCGGTCTGACTGTTCCACGAACTGCACATCGGGTCCAACCAGTCCTCAATTGTTTGGGACGAAGCCGTCACCGCTATAACAGTCCCGTCGGCCGTAGTCTTGACCAGAGACTCGTCCTCAACGATGATGACCTTCGGAGGGCTGGCTTTGTATCGTTGGCGACCTCTGGCCACTACTTCCCATCCGTCGGCGTCTTTCACTCGCTTTGTCTTCGGATTAGTGTTAATAACATTTTGTTTAATATTCTGATTGCGAGCCATAAGTATGTTATTCTGTCCTCTGGTCGAAGCCATCGACTGTTTTGAGTCATTGATCCTCACGTTCTTAGCTCTGGAACTGTTTGTCTCTCGAATAAAGTTCTTGTTTATCACCGGAACTGTTCCTTTCGGTTCAGATTTTCGTTGGGTTTGAACTAATGGTACGTTTTGTTGACTATTCTTCAGGTTCTGTGTCTTCTCTGTAGGGGTTTGTGCGGTGACTACTGCTGTTGTGCTACTGATCGACAGATTGGGAGTCGAAACGACTGTCCTTTTGGTCAGATTTGTCACAGAATTCGATAAACTCTTTGGCACTGATTTGGAGGTCGGCTCCAGAGATGTGTTCGACTTCTTCAGAGTTGTAACGACTGTTGTCGGCGTCGACTGAGAATTCGCTTCTGTTGTTGATATTGGGGTCGGAATGACTTCTGTTGAGGTTGTGCTCGACTTCTTGTGTAAACGCGATTCAAAACTTTGAGCCAAAGGACTGAATAGACGGAAAAATAACCGCAATTTTAGACAAAAATTACAGAAAAATAAGACAATCATTACTTCAATGGCTTCGAAGTCGCAGTCATTGTATTAAGCGATGGATTAGAAGTCGATATCTTCGGCAAAGACTTCACCTTATCTTCAATTTCGGGCGAAGTTTGAGATTCTTCAACAGTTTTCTCAATCAATGGTTTCTTGTAATCAGTTTTCGTATCAATCGCTTCGATATTCTCCTTCTCTTCGGATCTGTTCAACAGATTATCACCGGATCTGATGCCAGCCTTTGAGGGCGAACCACAACCGAACACCTTATCGGCTGTAAAAACAAACCAAACAATCATTAAAAAGAGTGAATCAGACAATCATTTCAGAGCTGATCCCAAACCCAAGACATACATTGCTTTTTGAAGAACGTATTCCAGTACGTCATCTGCTGGGGCATAGACTTCCTGACCTCCCAGCACAGGCTGTTGGGCCTTTCCGGAGGGGGTGTCGACTCGTAGTCGATGTTGAGGTTAAGCCATTCGATGAGAGCCACGAACTCTCGCTTATAATTGTCTAAAACCATAATCGCTTCCTTACACTCGACAATAGACTCGTCTTTTTCGCAGTTCTGATAGATTTCATCGACGGCTCGGTTCAGGTTATCGAAGAGGAACGCCCAGTACCGGCACCGGAGGTCGTAGTCACGGGAACGGCCTATTGGTTGACAACAAGAAAAGACAATTCAATAAATAACTCGTTTTTCAATGAAAATCAATCAAATGTTTGGTCACTGAGTGGCCAATGAGTGGACAGTAGTTAACGGCTTACCAACGGATGCGGATCTGATCCGAAGCGATGTCTTCGACGACCCGTTTTGTTGGCCACCAATTGATTCGCTTATTTGCCGTCCGTTTGGGACCCGTTTCGGGCGATTCGTGACTGAAGTCATTGTTTTTGTTCTGTTGTTCACCCGATTTGGTGGTGAAGTCACCGATTGATCCGATTGTCGATCAATTCAATTGACTTTTAATGGCATTTGTTTTCAATCAATGACTCAAATGTTGTAATCAATTGTCTCTCAATTCAAATGTTTTACAGATTTTTGTTTTGATATTTAGTTCATAGCGTTTGACACCAGATGTCGATAGTATTGAAATACATTCAAAAGTTTTGCTTAATTTTTGGCACATTTTTTGAAAAAAAATTTTCATTTAATAATTTGAGAAAAATGGTTAAGAAAATGTTCAGGTTATCAATTTTTTCAAAACTGGGAACATGGTAAAATGATATAGAAAGAAATATTTTATTCAATTTATTATTATTATTTTTACTTTTAATCAAAAGTTACAAGTTTTAAATAATTCAAAAGTTTCCATTTTTTACAAGTTTACGGACTATTCATTTAAAATAAAACAATATTTTGAAAAAAGTAATTATCAAAAAATATTTTCAATTTATATTAAGTCTAAATCAATTAAAAGTCAATAACTATTACTCCTTATTCAAGATATTTCTAACGGCGAAGAAAAACCAGACGTCGAGTGATCTATACTTCCCAGGAGTGGCCTCAGGCAGTGCCGATCACAAACAAGTTGGTGCAGACTGTATACTATCGGCGATTTTAGTTAAAAAGATGAATACTGTTTGCATGACCAAGGCAGTTTTCGATGAGAGCAAAGACAAACTCTTATTTACATACTTTTTAATGTAGCTAAACAAACAAAAAATTAAAAATCAAGATAATTAGCAAGTTAAAAGCAATTCTATCATTATTACTGCAATAATTACCACGAAAAAATAGGTAATGTTATATTTGAATCAGGCTTTGATGTCTCAACCATAGCATTGATGAAATTTTAGCGAATAGGTGCTAGTTGGCCGACCTTGCCTTGGTTAACTCATTGAGCATAGCAGTCGCATCAAGATTATCGACATGTCCCACAGTATTCCATTGACACCTGTTTGATGACCCAATTTCCCTCAGGGTATTGAAGGCCAAGTCTCGGGTCTTTTTTGTGCCCTTTAAGACGCTGCCGAACATGTAAATTACTTCGGGATCATTTATCACGTTTCGATACCTTGATCATAGTTGTCTTTGAAAAAAATGAAATTACAACTAGCAAAAATAAATACTTTTGACAATTTTCTGGGAGCTTTTCAGGGTCGGAGGAGTACATAGTAGTCGGATCTCCTATCGGGTATAACTTTAAAGAAACGGCCTCCAAGTCATCGATTGCATCGGCGTAAGCTAGATCATTTGTAGGATAATGTAATTCAACTAGATACTAAACTAGATGAAGAGACGAAACCCTCTCCTGTTTTAGAACACAATACCTTTTGTGAAGATCAGAAACAAAGCGATTATTTTAATAAACATTTCAAGTGATTAGACATTGATTTCAAACGTGTTATCAATTTTTTAATTAAAATTATTTTAATAACTTTTTAAAGAAAATGTAAATACAAAATATCATTCACTCATAATTTCATCTAGAATACGCATGGGCAAAATTAAAATTTAAACTCATCAATACAAAATTTAATGTGATGGTATTTAGTGATAGTGTCATGTGATGGTCAATAGTGATGTCCGCCTCAAAGATACTGAAGAATCAGTTCAAAGAGAAACCCGTTTTTAATGCATTCAAATATAGGCCAAAACTTAAGGCATATATGATTTGGATTTTAAATTAAATTTAAAGTTAAACTCAATTTTCATTCAATAGAATAGATTTTATTTAATCAGAAAAAGTGACGGAAAAGTATTGAATGGAAAGTATTTTAGCGATTCGTTTGTATTCTTCCACACAATTAATGCCTTCGAAGACAATAACCAGGTTATTGTTGATATCTGTTGTTACCCGGATCAATTCAGTCCAATAACTAATACTCTTTATTCAGAACACTTCTAACGGCGAAGAAAAACAAGACGTCGAGTGACCTATACTTCCCAGGAGTGGCCTCAGGCAGTGCTGACCACAAACAAGTTGGAGCCGACTCTATAGAGTTGGCAAAATTCGTGAATATTCTGAATATAGATTGTTGAACCCGTGCAGCTTCCGGTGAGAGCAAGGACAAACTCTCATTTACATACTTTTTTACGTAGCTGATAAAAAACAAGATAATTAGATAATAGATACTAGCAATTTTATCATTATTACTGCAAATATTACCACGAAAAAAGAGGTAGAGTTATAATTGAGTCAGGCCTTGATGCATCGACCATAGCATTGATGAAATTTTTGCGAATAGGTGACAGTTGGTCTACCTTGCTGTTTAACTCATTGAGAAAAGCAGTCGCCGCCTCTCTATCATAACTAACGCCAAACCACTTCATTTCACACCTGCTCTCTCACGCAATTTCCCTCAGGGTATTGAAGGCCACCTCTCGGGTCTTTTTGGTGCCCTTTATGGCGGTGCCTAACATGACAACTACTTCGGGATCACTCATCACGTCGCGATACCTTGATCATAAGACCATTCATCAATTTAAAAATGAAATTACAACTAGCTGAAATACCTTTGACAATACTCTGTATGCTTATCCACGTCAGAGTACATTGTAATTGGATCCCCGATAGCGTATAACTTTAAGGACACGGCTTCTACCTCATCGATTGCATCTCCGTAGGCTAGATCATTTGTAGGATAATGTAATTCAACTAGATACTAAACTAGATAAAGAGAGGAAACCCTCTCCTGTTTCAGAACACAATACCTTTTGTAAAGATCAGAAACAAAGCGATTATTTTAATAAACATTTCAAGTGATTAGACATTGATTTCAAACGTGTTATCAATTTTTAAATTAAAATAATTTTAATAACTTTTTGAAGTAAAGGTATATAAAGAATATCATTAACTCATGGTGTCATCAAAATACGCATGAGCAGTATTAAAATTTAAAATTACCAAGAAAAATTTTAATATCCAAAAATATAAATAAAATATTTAAACTGAAATCATATGAAAACTTTTTACGGAAAGGAGAAAAAGGGCCCCTTTTTGTGGTTTAGACCTAAACTCCTCAGACATCAGTCAATTTAGGCAAAGAGTCAAATTGATTACAGTATACTTAATTCATGATCAGGGTTTAATTTTTGTCAAAATTTACTTTCAACTCATCATTTAAATAAGCATGATAATCAAAGTAGAACGTCCCTGATATCAAAGAAAAATCACGCATCAATTTACTTGAAATTTTGACGACTTGTGGCAGGAGTGCAGATCACAAGACAGGGGCCGAAACTATTTTTAATAATTTTATTGATAAAATAAAAAATTCAATTGATCAAGGCTATCAATTATAATATGAACCGAAAACATAACTAGGTTGTTCTCTGTTCAAGATGCTTTTGGCGGCGTAGAAAAACTGTATGTCAACAGATTTGTATTTCTGGGGCCCGTTATCGGGTAGTGCTGACCACTCGCAAGTATGGGCCGAATATATAGTGTCCGCCAAATTGGTGTACACTTTAAATAACTGGAGAGAATTGCGGGCCACATCTGGATTGAGCAAGGATAAACTATCATTTGCCCACTTCTTTATATAGCTGCTCAAAAATCCAGGATAATTATGAGTTAGGTTAAAGCCATTTGATCAAGTTAAACAATAATTTACCATGATAGAAGAGGGGCAGTCATATTGGAGTTGGGTTTCCACGTTTCCGCCAAAGCGTTGATTAAATTTTTACGAAGAGGCGCCAATTGATTGACCTTGCTCTTCATCTCCTTTATGAAATCTTGCACTGAGTAAGATCCATTGGTATTTACATCACAATTGCTAGGTGTACCAAGGTCTTGTAGTGTTTTGAATGAAATGTCCCTGGTCCTCTTTGTGCCCTTTAATTCTGTGCCTAACGTGTAAATCACTTCGGGATCGCTCATTACATCTCGATACCTTGATCAAATTGGTCTAGGTAAAAAAGGAATTCCATCATGCTCACATACCTGCGGCAATTATCCAGGTATCTGTCCAGTTCAGGGTAGAGATGCTGCGGATCTCCAAAACAATGTAATCTTAATGAGACCTCGTCCAAGTCATCAATAGCATTAGAATTAGCTAGATTAAATTTCCAAAAAAAATATATTTAACAATCCGTTCAAAACTTAGATAAAGAGAGGAAACCCTCTCACGTCTGACAACAATACCTGTTGTGAAGATCATAAACAAAGCGATTATTTTTACAAACATTTTAATGAATAATATGAACAAAAGATATCAATTTCAAAGAACTCTCTCTCTCTCTCTCTCTCTCTCTCTCTCTCTCTCTCTCTCTCTCTCTCTCAAATTTAACTGACCCAGATGTTTTTCAAACTAAAGTTTTATTTGAAAAATTAATTAAATAATACCTTCAATGAGAAAACTATTCATTTTGTTTTTAATTAAATGAAAATGTGGTCAAATTTTTTTCTGTTGTTAACCCTTTGGGACAGTTGTTTGACACACAAACCACACATCCATATCGGGATTGGACCACAACATAGAAGAATACCCTACAGATCACCACAGCCTCATCCAAGGCACGTAAGGGAATGTCAACCATTAAAATTGCCCCCAAATGTTACTTTCAACGGTATTTATCAAACCAGCAAGCTAATAACTAATTAAAATTCAAATACATAACCTAGGACGTTGTGAAGGCAAACAGAAATCCGGCTCCCGGTGCGACATCACTTGCCCTCTGAACACACAGATAAGAGGGTCGGTCACAAGACTATGTCAGAACGGATTCTGGTCAGGGGGTCACGTGAAGTGCGTACCCAACTGTCCTTTAATTACGACATCACTACAGGACGGCATCATTATAGCGAAGTGCACCGGCGCTCAACCGAACAGCATATTTGGATGTAATATTGAATTCAAATGCAATAACGGGTTTCAGTTAATCGGGTCTAAAGCCATCAGATGTCAGGCGATGGGTCGTTGGTCAGCGGATCTGCCGAAATGCCAGCCGAAGCCACCCAGCATTCAGCCACCCGCTCCTCCAAACCCTTCTCCTCCTCAAAATCCACCCCCACCTCAAAGTGTTACTCCTCAGAATACCGGCCCACAAATGCCCACTACTCAGAGCTCCGTAACTCAAAGACCAATTCCTCAGAATCCTGTACCTCAAAGCCCTGTCCCTCAGAATCCTGTTTCCCAAATACCTGTCACTCAAAATCCTGTACCTCAAAGCCCTGCTCCTCTGAATCCTGTTCCCCAAATACCTGTCACACAGAATCCTGTACCTCAAAGCTTTGTCCCTCAAAATCCTGGACCTCAAATACCCGCCACCCAGAGTCCAACACTTCAAAGCCCTGTCCCTCAGAATTCTATTCCTCAAAGCCCTCCGCCTCCTATGCCTCAAGTTCCGGCCCCTCAGAACCCTGGACCTAAAACGCCTGTCCCTCAGAACCCCATCATTCAAAGCTTTATCCCTCAGAATCCTATGCCTTCAATTCCCGCCACTCAAAATCCCGTACCTCAGAGCCCTGTCCCACAGAATCCTATTCCCCAAATCCCGATCCCCCAGAATCCAGTTCCTCAGAGTCCCGCCTCTCAGACCTCTAATATTACGAAAACTATGTAAAACATTATGAATTAACAAGATAAAAACTTCAATTCTTAGAACTATATTATCGAATGTTAAATTTGTCTTGCTTTTTTGAATATTCCGCTAAAAAATAAAATAAAAATGTCCCAGATGTTTTTGAAGATTACATAAAACGTAATTTAATTATAATTTTAATCAAAAAAAATAACAACCATTTTGTTTGTGAATTGAGTAAAAATGTGGTCAAAAATATTTCTATTGATTATCCTTTGGGACAGTTGTCTCGCTTTCAAAGGATTTCATTTCAGATCCAAAAACAGGAAGTGTAAGGACCTACAGCTACCCCATAACGCTAATTTCTCCGGTAATTTTCAAATAACCTAGCTCAAGTAATTTATCAAGTATAATTTAAAATGAAATAGGAAAGTGCGAGGGTAAAGTGAAAAACGGCGCCAAATGCGAAATCACGTGTTACCCAAACCACCAGATGAGCGGACCGGCCACCAAGGTCTGCGAGAAAGGCCAGTGGACGGGGGGCGTCACGCTATGCATCCCCAACTGCCCATCAATTACGTACATAACAGACGGTGTAATTATGCCCCAGTGCTCAAGCGTTCAGCCGAACAGCATATACGGGTGTAGTCTTGAGTTCAAATGTAACGATGGGTTTGAGTTAATGGGCTCTCAAGTCATCAAATGTCAAGTGACTGGCCTTTGGTCTGCGGGTCCGCCGAAATGCCAGCAGAAGTCAACCAGAAATCAGGCCTCCCCTCCACAAAATGCGAGCCCACAAATACCTGTCCCTCAGAATCCTATTCCTCCACTCCCTGTCCCTCAAACGCCTGCACTTCCAACAGGAAAGTAACAAGATGGAATTGTAATTTTCTGTTAATTAAAGTTATCAATTGAATTTGAATAAAACTTTGCCAAGAATCAATTGTTTATACTGTATTATTTTTTATTTAATATGATTTTAATCAAGACAATTGACATGATCAATTGCTTTTGGTTTAGATTGACATTCTTCTCAAAAGACCTTTACTCTTACCTTGTTGGAAAATTAAAATTAAAGTAATATTCAAACGCCTTATTATCAAATAAGAACTTAATTAATTAAATTTGAATTGAAAGTTCATTACCATGGTAATCTGAAATTGAGTCACAACAATTTGATTTAAGCCTCAAGTTCATTTTGAAAATACAGACAAATGGAAAAAACACGGAGTAATTCATATAACCAGAACCTCCTTTCCCTATACAGTTTGAAATGGGGCAAGGACAATTGCTTCAATCTAAGCACGATTGGAGATGGATCAATTTTAAACTACTCGGATAATAATTCAACTGCAGACATTGTTGAGATCCTGCCCATAGCCAATCACCCTGATCTTTTATTCGACGAATTCAATTCAACTCACTATCAGTGGTGCGGACCTATGATTATGATTGTCGACTACTTTGCACGGTTCTCGAAGACCAGGTTAAAGTTTTAAAGTGTAGCCAGATAAAACTAAAATTCACATATTTTAATTTTAGTGTCAAACTTCACAAGAGCAGTAACATCGAGAAAATGATGGAACAATCCATCGAATACGGAGGAGTGGAGGGCGTGTCCCACATTATTTTGGCCAAACTCCAGGCTATGTATATCTTTCAATTTTTCATTAGCAGCGGGTTCGATCAATATTTCCAACTCTCGCATTATATCGATTACGCACTAACTAGTCATATACTATCTAGCACCAAAAAAGGTAAATTTAACCTTCTTAAAATTAGATTGTAAACTGGATAGCTATCATTTAACGCACAGGTAGGCACTCCATCTACAAAGAGTTCGAGTGTTTTGATGTCGAAACTTATTTTGGGTTATTTTTGTCGATTTGTCTTATCTCTGGTCTCATTAGTTGTTATAAACACTCATTGAAGTCATTCTTCACTACATTTTGGTCATACCTTTCGGTCATTCTCTCCGACTATTACACGATGAAAGTCAACACAACAATAGAGAGACTGATATCTGGGGTATGGCTCCTGACCTGCACTGTCCTATTGGCAGCATTTTCAGGAAAACTTAGGGAACAGATAATGAAAGCTCAACCTATTCAAATGATAGACCATCTAGGTGATCTTTCGCAACCTGAGTGGAATAATCTTTATTTGCAGTCCTATTCAATTTCAACTTTCCAAAAGTATCTTAATCAATTAGAGGACCGCAATGAAAGTGAAAAATTATTAAACAGAACCGAAATGTTTGATATTTTCGAATTAACAAGCAGAGAAAAAGAATTCGACGATGTCCTGGATTATGAGGGAGTAGCCAACGGAACCGTAGCTATTGTGTGGGACTATCAATACCTCCAAGTCTTCAAACAGGGTCTGATATCTCGTGGATTGGAAGAGGAGGTAGACTTTCACATATCGAGCTCAGGTGAGATACCGGAACCTTTTTTCACCGTTTCGAACAAGGCCAGATTTGGTGATCCACTTCCTAGCATTTGGAATATGGTGTAAGTTGATCTTGCTAATTTCATACTAGCTCAATGCATACTCATAATAGGTATGACTATATTGAAATGATCTTGTACATCTAGAATCGAGATGATGAGAGAGAGTGGTATTTACCCGGAGCTACAGAAACGGGTCATTAACCCGAAGAGTATTCCCGAATACGATCTGAGAATTACTCAGTTTTCAAACGATTCCGATAACATTTACTTAAATCAATTGAAAGTTTTATTTTACTTATATTTATCATTTAATTTATTTTCATTCACCTTACTCGTTGTCGAAGTTGCAAGCTCAAATTTTAATTCTATCTTGATCATCAAATTAATTTTGATTTTCACACAATCTTTGTCATTTACATAATGTCATTAACAAACATTAATTAAATTTTCTCATTTGTAATTATTTTCTAACTAGTAAAAATTATTTTACCATTACTGAAGTTCATTATCGCAGTACGCCCATTAATCAAACTCACCAAGGTATTTTGCTTCAGAAGAGGAATGAATTTTTTCAAATAACTATTTGACATTTTATGAGGACTTGTATGAGTGGAAAGACCTCAAAATTAAAGCTACACTCAATTCAGTTCCCTATTAAGATTATACAATGAGAGTGATTTGAGCCAGGGTCAAATCCTTAGTAAGGCCACTGATTTCTGGATAAGAATTGATGGAGAGGGGGAGAGAGAAGTTTAAAGGTGAGGAAAAATTAAAGTTTCTAGCTTTCAAAACAATCTTTATTCCCCTCAAATGACCACGAACCTAATTAATTATAATAATCTTGATACTTTGCTTCTACATAAATATACAGTAGTGAGTGAGAGATAAATATAGATTAAATAATTATTTGACATTTATAGTATAAATATACACCTCGCCCAAATCTAATAAACAGTATTTTCAAAACATATCGCCCAACACACGTTTTTCAAGAATATTTGAGGAATACGCCTAGATAACTTGAGCATAAACCTAGAATACAATCTATAGCAAGGCAAAAACAATCAAGATCACCTGAATGGATGAAATTTTTAAGTACAGAAGTAATTGTTTCAATTCTAGTGTTGGAGAGGATCAATATGTGAAGGAGTGGGTGGACAACCAGACAACTGATCAGATAATTGAGCTTGCCCCTGCTCCTACCTTTCCATACCTCATTTACACTGAATGGAATGCCACACATTTTGAGTGGTGCGGACCTATGCTTTTGATACCTCAATATTTTGCCAAGTTCACAAAAACAAGGTAATGCCCAAACTAATTTGAAATTTTTTTTATAAGTATAAAAATTCAAAGGATCAAGCTTAAACCTTATGAAAACGAACAAACGATAATACAAGCGGCTGTCGAAAGTGGATTGGATAGTTTGCCTCACTTCGGGCTCTGGCCGTTCCCCGCGAGTAGTGTTTATTATTATTTTATTTTTAATGGATTAATGAGTTATGTTGGAATCACAACACCAGTCAATTTTGAACAATGCGATGGAACCAAACCCGGTATAGTTTATTTATATTTCGAATTGGAATTATATAGAATGATCTATGTGGTGATCCACTTTTTAAACAATTCAGATGCTTTGAATCTGAAGTACAAACAAGCAGCAAACAATGGAATCAATTTGACCAGGATATCTACTCCACTTATTTCAATGAGTTGCGATGGAATCCTTGCTATGACAAGAAAAAAGCCAAGGTCAATTATCGATCAGTTTGAATGTTTCGATACAGAAGTGTATTACGGAATCATTGCCTCAATTATTGTCATCTCTTTTGTTATAAGTGTTTATAAACACTCATTGAAGTCATTCTTCACTACATTTTGGTCATACCTTTCGGTCATTCTCTCCGACTATTACTCCCTTCCCATCAAATCAGTAATTGATAGACAGTTAACGGGTGTATGGCTTATGTCGTGTACTGTACTGTTGGCCGCATTTTCAGGTTTATTAAGAGACCAACAAATGAAACCCAACCCCATTGAATGGATCGACTCTTTGGAGGACTTGTATGAGTGGAAAGACCTCAAAATTAAAGCGACGACATACACTCAATTCAATTCATTATTGAGAGATTACAACCAGGGTAATTTGAGCCAGGGTCAAATCCTTGATATGGCCACTGATTTCGCGACAAGGATTGATGGAGAGGGAGGAATACTACCCTATGATCCACACAAGGAATTGATTGATTTCAACAAATTATTTGACGTGAATGCAGTCAAAGAGGGAAAGGTAGCAATAATACACCCGATTGCTCATTTGAGATTTATCAAGGACAGTCTCATTTCAAGTGATTTCAGAGAAGACATTGACTTTCATATCGGCGAAAACATTCTGAAGACAAGTCCTCAGCCATTCTTCTTCGTCAGTAATCGGATGAGATTTGATGAAAAAATGTCAGAAAAGTTGGATCTCGTGTAAGCGATAAATATCTTGCACGTTTATCTTAAAAGCATGTTAATTTTTGTTTAGAATTTACCTTCTCCGTGAGAGTGGAATTTACGATGAACAAACAAAAATCGCATTCAACCCGACCAGAGTTGGCCTCGATATATATGAGAAGATTATTCCTGACTCAAATGAAACTGAAGACATTCCTATTCACGAAATCGAAGGAATTCTGTTCTTGTATTTGATATTTAATGCATTTTCAATATTTTTATTTGTTTTTGAACTTTTTTTTCAATCAATTTTTCCCTAATGATCTAAAATTTGAGAAACAAGGTACTTTTGTTCCTAAAACCGTTCGAATTGAACCAGTTCAAATAAGAATTATGAGACATAATTCAATTTAACTTGTTTGTAATCAAAGAGAGCACCTTTATTAGATTAGTATTATATTATGAGATTAAATAGGTAATTTTGATTTGAAATTAATTCAGTTCAATATTGATACTGATGAGATTATTATGAATGAAGTTAAGGACATATTTTTTATATTTTTAATTAACTAATGTGATCTTGTCCATCGTCATTGTTATTGAAATTATTCATATTAATTTATTAGCCGATATAAATTAAATCTATAACATAAATCTATAAATCTATATTATATTAATGTATAAGTTGTATCTGTTTGCCTGGCACATATAAAAAACAGAAAATTTAAATGAGATTACCTAAGACTTAATATCGGAAAAAACATATCAAGACAACGTGATTAAAATGACTCAACTTATTAGTTTGCTTAATAAACATCATATGACCAAGTTTAATTCAAAATGGAAGAGATTTACAAATACAGAAGTAATTGCTATAACTTGAGTGACATCGACGAGGGTTTAGTCGGGGAATGGGTTACGAATCAGACGACAAATACATCCATTTATTTCGCGCCCCTCCCATACGTCCCTCATATGGCTTTTACTCGATGGGACGCCACTCACTACCAATGGTGCGGACCTTTGCTTTATATCGCGGAATATTTTTCAAAATTGACAAAAACCAGGTAAACTATAAAACAAAAGATTACCATGATAATGTTTGAAAATTCACGTAGGGCAATGTTAGCAGCCTATCGTGAACCAGATTATTATATAAATCATTCAATGGATGACGCTTTGCCTAACCTTGGACTTTGTCCTTTTCTGCCCTCTCAATACCAGAAGTTTGTGATAGCGGGCGGAATGGAAAGTCTTGCAAGGTTATCTGTGTTTATTGATTATCTTGATCTAGATCGTATCATGGCTAAAACTCGACAAGGTAAAACTGGAAATTTTATTTATATTAAACTATAAATTTCAATGATCCAGGTGGAGAACATCTATTCAAACAATTCGAGAGCTTCGATACAAAAGTGTATTACGGAATCATTGCCTCAATTATTGTCATCTCTTTTGTTATAAGTGTTTATAAACACTCATTGAAGTCA
>JAQIXV010000806.1:0-17308 GCA_034700625.1 Tectocepheus velatus
ATAGAAATATCACTTTTTCTAATATTTTAAGACTCGAAAAAGACCTAAACTACAGGAAAATTTTCGAATCTAGAATTAAGACAATTGACGCCAATTTCCATATCCACTAAATTACCGTCAGGTAAAATACAATGCGTAATATTACCGTATTTTACCGTCATATTACCGTAATTACAATGTAATATTACCGACTCACATCCCAAGTAATAATTAATGGACACTGCTCTAATGATAATGGGATTCTGTTGCGAATCAGATTGTTCAGGAACAGTTACAGAACACAACACCACTAAATAAATTATTGTTCTCATAAATAGATAGTTTATATTTGAGAGGTTTATAAGTTATATCTTTGATTATAGACCTCGAATTTTAGTCATAAATATAATACAGTAAATATTTGTTAAATCGAATATTGGTTACATCGAAAATATTGTTGATATCGAAATAATTGGTGAAAATTTGTTTTTCATTGAAAAATCCCTCAATATATCGAAAATCGAAACATTTTTCTACAAAAAGGATATACTATTCCATTGAATTAGGCTTTAATATATCGAAAGTTAGTGCTACTGAAAGCTGTAACAAAATTCAAATTCTTTTCATTTCATAACAAAAATGTATTATCCATTGAAAACAATAAGATTTTTCCTTATTTTATCGTTTTATGATAAGAATATGTGTTCAAACATAAATAATTTTACATCGTTGGCTAAAATTGAAGTGATCAAGGGCTATTGAAATAGTTATAAATTATCAAGTAATGAAACAATTAAGTGAAATGAATTGTTTTTTCAAAAATGATACCATTTTCAGTCAATTTGATTATATCGAAACTTTTTCGTTGCAAAACCAGGTTTCGATATAATCAATATTTACTGTATAATTTCAATTCACTCTCCAATGGTTTTGAGAGTACAATACATTCAATACATTCAATGAAAATAACATTTTATTTGATTTGTTTCTCCAATGGATTGAAAATAACTTTAGATTTGTTTGAATAGATTTCTCTGAAAAGGATAGAATTTTACCCTTAGAACAGCTAATAATTGTATTCTCGTCCAATTGAATTGAGAACAATTAAAAAGACACTTTCTCTGAATAACTTGGGAATTCAATTTCAATGAACTCACTTTTATACTAAACCAAAGTTCAAAACCCTCCCTCAGTGACGCCCCTCTTTACCTTTTTGTTTACTCAAAATTTTGTTACACTTAAAAAACAAATTGTTAAGGTGTCCAAACATTGCGCAAGCACCCTCCCAAATACGATGGACATCTATTCAAAAAAATCTCATTGAAAAATCAGTCATGGGTCTAGTAGAAATGCTTAGGTTCAAGATTCAATAAATCACATTTGATCAGAGATGGCCAAGTTCCGTCGGTCTAGGTGGGGGTATAGGGGTAGGTAAAATGGCGGACTGTCATGGCGGCTAAAAAAGGCCGCCGGCAGCCATTTTCTTTGTAAATCCAGTTAAATTAAGCCTAATTAAGCTTAAATTGCCTTTAATTTAGTTTAAATCCAGTTTAAAACATTAAAATACTTGAAATAACGAACAATATGGCTGCCGGCGGCCATTTTCGCTGATTTTTCTTAGGGGGGGGGGGGCCTACAGATTCTCGATCCTAGGGGGAATATTTTGCCAATTTTTCCGCTCTAGGGGTGGGTATTTTCAAAATACACTCCCCCTTGGCCATCTCTGCATTTGATGATAAAATAATGACATATTTTCATTGAAAATAACTGTCAAATAAATAAAATTGATAAAAATTGACATTTTTGAGTTCATGTGACTTAAATTTGGTTTTGTATATCTTTGAAAAGTCAATTTATCTTGATATAGACATGTGTATGACATTTATTATGTATTTTGCTGTTATTTAATGGGAGAAAACCCACTAAAAGTTTCATTGAATTACAAAATCTTTTGGTATATTAAAAGAAAATATAAAAATCTTTTACCAAAAATAAATTTCTTCGACCATTAAGAGAGGATTTATCATGAACTACATGCTTTAGAAATTGCAATGAAATGAGCAAGGTAAAATTTTTTTCTCTTTTTTTCATTTGTTACTGACGTTAGATTTTGAATTGACTTTATTACATGACTTCGCTATTATGGCAAACATGAAAACATTTCATTTAACATGAAATCTGAGAATTTTGACAGAAAAAGTACCTTTGATATTGATCCTAGTTATAATGATCCTTGATAATGACTATTTCAATTGAAGACTAGTGGATTGAAAACTACCAATATTTGGTTCAGCGCTCAATAATACGAATAAAATGATCCTTTTATACAACATTTTCTTTATGTTCATTAATCTCTTGAGAAATTTGACGGCTTTTTCACTCAATTCATACATAAAGAAACTATTCAAGATCGTTTAGCTTGAAGGCTATTTGATCAAGCTTAATTGAGTAATTTTCAGTATTAAAAATACTTGTATGTTGATTGAAAGATCACTGGAGAGGAAAAAGTTAATTGAGTTGATTAATGATGTTTTCCAAATTAATTAGTCAGACTCTAATATCATGGATTTGCCTTGATTAAAATTTGAATCAATTTCTTCCTTGTTAATCATATATTTTTCATACAGTCCATCGTTTTAATTGTTTACTGAACAAAATTGTTATCCTTGCTCGTTTATCTGTTGTCGTGTCCAATGATGTGTCCAATGATGTGTCCTTGGTCTTAGTAGACAAATATTTACTAGTTATGGTTCAGAAGGAAAATGATAACTATTTGAATGTGAATTACATTAATCTGAAGTCTATTTGTCTGTCTATCAGTCGTTTGAAACAAAACGATAATCTTTTAATGCATTCATTATTTGAATGTAACAAAAGTTTTATACAAAATGACAATAAATCCAATTGTTTTTGACATAAATTTTGATGACCACTATTCTTGTTGTGGAAAATAACCATGTTTATTTTTTCCATGGAAAAGGAAGATGAAAGCTACTTATTTTTTCAAGTCTAATGTCTAGAGTCTAATCTATTAATAAGATGTCTCCAGACATAATCTTTTTTGATTCTTTGCGATACGATGAACCTGGATTAAATTGAAGAGAAACGTAATCAATGTATCAGAAATCTCTTATTTTATATGCAATTCACTAATTACCATGATAAATAAAATTCTGAATCGTCTTACTGTCCTTTCTCTTTTGTTGAGGTTAATGAGGTCAAAAACAAATTGACCAATTATCAAGCAATTAACCAAGTTGTTTTCAAAACAAGATTTTATTTGAAACACTTATCATATCGTATTGAATTGATTACACAGATTTATGAATAATTTAAAAAGTTCATGGTTATTTCGATGTTTTAATTAGTGTATTAAGTTGTTTTAATATTTACACAATTGACTTATAATTAATTCAAGTACATTTATTATGTGTGATAGTTTTAGTGGCTATCTCTTATTTAACAAGATTAATAATTAATCATTTTATCCTTTTCCACGAAAATTCATTTTCTATATAACAATTCTTGATAAATATCGATGTATGATAGGTGAATGTCAATAAAACATTTGTCCATATAATGATGACCAAGATGATTTTAACAATCAAATATACTTGATTGTGATATCAAAATGAAAGCCCTTTTGTTGAAATTTGACGATAGGTTGATATTTGATATATTTGTTTATTCCGGTAAACATTTTTTTTCGGTGAAAATCCTTTTGCTATACATTTGTTACGCATTTAAGTAAGGATTTGATCCTTTGTTTGAAGTCATTGTTGAGCCAAAGGTATATAAAAGGGTTGTAACTGAAAGACAAATAAATAATTCCTTAAAAAACAATGTTTGTACAAATGAACATGCTGAATAACTTAATATTTAATTTTGGAATTATTTTTCAACAAGATTAATATTTTATTCGGTTTTTTATTTGAAATTTTCTCAGAATTTTAAGAAACCCATTATTTATTGAGCAATTATATTTGACATAGGATATCTTGCTAAGAATAACTGACAGAAAGATTGAAAAAATATAATTCTTTGAAAATCTTTGAAAATGCAAATTTATTTTAATTTATTTATGAATGAAGTAATTTTTGCCTTGACAACTTAATTCTCTATTGACTTTTAAATGAAAGTTTGCAATTTTTGATTCAAAATTGGATTCGCTAAATTATTTTTGATCTTGGCTATATTTTCCTGGAAAATTTATTTCTATGATAATCTCAAGCATTCAATAAATCTTTTCAATTAATAAATAATAAGCTTGCACCTTTAATCCAATTAGTAAAGCAATAACTAAAAACAAATCACTTAGTATTGCTAATTAGACTTTATATGAAACTTCAAATGAATCAATTATTTATCATGGTGTTATACAAAATAGTTTTCACTTAGTTGCACGAATCAAATAAATCTTTTTTACAGGAATTCTGACATAAATTATCTAGGGAATAAATTTCTTTTATGATTTACTTTCATAAGTTTACGAAAAATTAAATTATTTTGATTGAAATGCAAGATAAAAGTACTATAAATAGACTAGTACTGTACTGTACACGTGTATTTAAAGCTGTAATTAATAAGTGACTTGAAGAGTTTAATCATTAAATTTAATAAATTAATCAACTTAAATGAAAACTCCACGCAAAGTGTCTCCAAGTGTTTCTTCTAATAGAGTGCACTCAATAACGGTCTCTCTCTCTCTCTCTCTCCCTCCCTCCCTCCCTCCCTCCCTCTCTTGATTCCCTTGATTCTCTTCCGCACTTGATAACAAAATTAAATTAACCTTGTTTATAATTGTGTTTGTCATTCATATCATTTTCAATTAACTTTTGACACAAAACTTATTACTTTTGAGACAAAGTTAATGGAAAGACATACCAAACACTACTCATTGCCAACCAATGACTGCCGAAGAAGAACATCGAGTTATAAGAGATTAGCTCAAAGTCCGCCAACAGGTGATACACATTGAGGGGTAGCCAACAGATAGCGAACACCAGGACAACCATAAATAGCATATGAATTCTTCGCATCTTTTTCCTGGTGAGGGACAGCCGCTGTATTTCTGTGTGGGAGCCGACTATCTTCTTGCGCCACAAAAAACATATGAGTTTCAGATAACAAACACATGTCAACAGAATTGGGATCAGATATTGGGTGAGGAATGCAATCAAAGTGAGCCCCTGTCGGAACTGCTGCTTCGGCTCGGGGTAAATGACCAAACACCTGATCAGCGAAGTCTTCTCATCCAATATAACCACTCTGTGGTATATCCCGTGTGGTATTGAGAACAGGGCGGAGGAGAACCATATGATGAACAGAGTTCTGCCGAAGGGAAGGATATGACACAAACAGGTGTCGTTGAGATGTCTGTTGTGAACAATGCTTTTGTATCTCTCGATGGCTATGAATATCATTGTAATCGACGAACAGTGGACTGAAACCGATTGAATGAATGGCACCAAAACGCAAAGGGTTTCCCCAAATGGCCAGTTGTCGAGAACCAGTCGCGCGATATTGAAGGGTATGTTCAATAGTGTCATCAGAAGGTCACTTATGGCTAAGTTGACGATCAAAATGTTGGTTGTTGTCAGATGGGAATGGCTGCCCCTTTTTCCGCTGAACATCACCCGACAGACCAAAAGGTTTCCGATGAAACTGACGATTACTATCAAAGAGTATCCAGTGATGAGTAAGGAATTCCTGTTCTCATCCGACACTTCGCTATTTTCATCGAATTTAGCCAAAGTTGTGAGGAATTCGAGGAATGTCTGATTGGATGTGCCGTTGATTAACGTAAAGTTGTTATTAAATAAATCCATTTTAAAGGTTTGAGAAACAAAACTAAGTAATGGTTTCTTCACTCAAATTAGTTTTGATCTCAAATCTCAGCCTCTATTGAATGTTAAGACGTCTTCTCGTTATTCAATATCTTGTTTGATGTCAAATAAACTCCAAAATTGATGAATAGTCTGAAGAAATCCCATGAAATCAATTAGTTTTTCTCAGAAACCAATTAATGGGCAAAAGTAAACTTAATAACTATTTTTAGAAAATCTTTTCTTATTAACAATGAAATCAATGGAAGAATTATAATTTTCAATGAAAACCATTATATGTTATGTTATGTAATGAAAACTTAACTCTCTATCAAATCTACTGCAGACTAAGTACTGAACAGAATGAGTAAATAATGAACAGAATAAGAGAGGACTGTATAAGAATTTTTCATCCGCTCCTAATACACCTGCGCTGAGCAATGCAATTGCACTTGACTGGGCTTATGTAATTAAATTTTAGCTAGCTGAACCAGTCGAAAAATTATGTAATGTTTATATTGTGGAAAATGCTAATTGAAAAATTAATATTAAACTTGAATTTATTTATTAAAGTAGTTTTGTTTTTCTTTTATGTGAAAAATAATTAAAAATTAATTATTAATAAGTTTTTGGAAAAATATCGAAAATATTTTTTAATTTAATTAATTTTCTGAAAATACATAAAATAATTAAAAATTCAATGGAAACACTTGGATCTCTACCTAGTTAATTTGTTTATATTTATCAAAAATCTTGAAACACTCTCAGGTAATCGATTTCCAGCCTAGGCTTAGACCAAAGCTGTGCCTCTGAAGGCGTCACTTGATTTCCGTATACGTCTACTGGAAAGAAGTCGCCCCCGACTGCAACGTTTAGTATCAAATAAAAGGGTTTGTCGAACGGCTGTCCCTGTTTTGTGTATGGGTTATGTCCTTTACCGGACCAAAGGTTACGGCTTATGTTTGTTCTGTAGTACTCTTTCCCGTCGACAGTCCACACCATTACAGTGTCGTCCCATTCGAACGTAAATACGTGAAAGTCTTGACTCAAATCTGAGAATTTAGTTTCAGGACTGCCTTCCGATACAAAATTGGGATCAACCCCTCCATAATGAATGGTCGCCTCAATTGTATCACTTTTCTGACCCCTGGACTCCAATATATCGATTTCACCGCTGGCGGGCCTGAAAATAAAATTAACGTGGTCAAATTTACAACACATTTTTTCATACCATCCTCCATAACTGTCCTTTTGAGGTATGAGCCAAATGGCAGGCCATAGGCCTTTGCCTTTCGGTAGTCGAGCCCTGAACTTAAATATACCGTAAGTCCAACTTTTAATTGAATTGATTCGTCCGGATGTGAATTGTTTGCCACCATATTGTTGTGGGTGTGCTTCAATCACCAGGCTACCGTTTTGAACCCGAACATTCTGTGCTCTATGAGCCGTGTAGTATTGGAGTTCGTGGTTACCCCAGTCTGAAAAAATAAGCTTGGTTAAATTAAAGGAATTTATTGATTTTTATGAATACTAGGCTCTCCTCCCGTTTCGTATTTCCAATTGCTTTCATTCAAAGCATTTCCATTGAAATTGTCTTCAAATACGAGTCTATACTCAGCGCTAATGCACTGAATGACAGCAAAATTCAGAATAATTTTGAAAACCATTTGAGTCGTGAACTGAATAATTGTTTTTAATGTTTGATTTAAATACTTTTGTCTTATATAATGACGTATCAAATAATAGATTACTTTATAATATAAGTAATGTTACCCTGTTAAGTCACATATATATAATATAATATAATATAATACTGGTATAAATTAGACAGACCATATTTCTTATTTAATATATCTGACAGAATAATTGAAAAAGAGCATTTAACGTAATTGGCTTTATAAATTCCCACCAGGATAGCAATATAAGTATTTGATACAGCATTACCAAAATGGATTTGTGTTGCTTTTTATTGTACGGTAATACGGTTTTTTTGAATATATTTTGCTAGAGTATTGATAAGTTTATCGATGTTTAGTCAGAAAGAGAGTATGTGTTGGAAACTGATAATGAAAAGTGAGTTTTCGTGCGAACATCTGCTGAATAAATAAATTGAAGGCAATATTTTATATCATATCATTATTCTTGGGTAAAATTCAATGAATAAAACATTGGCTGTAATAATAGTTTCATAGGTAATTTATTTCTTGAACATTTTCATCATTGAGTTTTACTTTTTTGCATACTTGTATTGAATTTTAAATGTGATTTTTTCCATAATTTAATTATCTGGATCATGTCTTTTGGAAACTTTTGTCTTATCATTATTATTTTTAAAATGACCTTGATTATTAGGTTTTTGTTCAGAAATAAAATTTTTTGAAATTTTTTGACTTTAATACTTTGAAAATAAATGTGATATGAATTGGATTTTAGTGAATAATTCAAAAACAAATCCAATCAATAGTTTTGTTGTTTTGACTTAAATCACAGAAAAAATGAGATTTATTTCAAAAAAAAATTATTTTAAGGCTTTCTATGAAATGTATTGAAACGTTATCCGAGATTTCATAGCAATAAATGTCATTCAAAAGTATTTGAATTTTCGACAAAATTCTTATCAATTTTTATTTATAAAAAAAAGTTTGAATTTTATTCATAGCTTTTCATGGGATAAAAATGTGATTACTCAAATTCAAATCGATATTTTCAAAATTCTTGAAAGGACTTCGGTTAAGTTCCTGATGTCCCTGGATCTAATTTTTTTCAAAAAGTGCACACCGAGGTTCCAATTTAAATTTATATTAAATTTTAATATAACCTTATTCTTTTTTGTTATCATGTTTAAATAGAATTTTATGCTTGTTCATGGCAACGATGAAATATTATATAATTTAAGAAGATAATAGGATTTCCATGAACCTATCGCATGCTACTGATCAGCAACAATTTTTTTAAATTCAAATTTAAATTTAATTTCATCATTTATGGCAATAATCCGAAACAATTTAATTATTAATCAAGATAAAGAGAGCATGATAAAAATTCTATTCTATCATAGAATAATCATTGAGATTTAACATTGTGATTTTATTTTAAAATTGATGAACTCAATTTGAAAACCATCTTGAATAAAGCAATACATTAAACTTTAATGATTAAGGCAATGTATTTTGATCAATTAATTTTACTTAGAATTCAATTTCCACATTAAATTTAATGTCTCTGAATAATTAAGACAAGTTTACTCATTATTATTTAATCTACTTTAATTTTGCTGGCTCATTAAAAGCTTTTTTCATTAAGATTACAAATGAAATTGCTTGATATTTGATCTAATTTAAATTACCAAGAAAAAGTCTATGCCATAATCTTTTAGGTAATTTATAATTAAATTCTAGGTTAATTTAGGTGTCGAAGCTTTTTTACCACGATAAGCTTGATTATTCAATTTTATTGTTTTGCCATTTTTCTTTTTCAATTTAGGTGTGATCTTGGTCTTTTTCCTTGAAAATGATTCGAGTTTTTTACAAATCAATTCAATGATGAAAACAACGATAGCTGTGAATATCAGCATTCCAAAGAAAAACCAAATCCCATTAAACTGACCAAGCATAATGTCTTGGAAGTCAACAACCTTGACATCAGCCTTATCGCCATAATCTGGACCAATCCGTTTTGGATTCAAAACGATTTTGATCTCTTGCTCGTAGAGTCCACTCTCTCTCATCATTTTAATCCTTAAATAGGAGTAATCATTAATCTTGATCATTCAATTATCTAGGTGCAAAATGCTTACACATTATCCCAAGCGTTAGCTATCTTTTGAGTGCAGGACATTTTATTAAAGACAGTGAAGAGTGGCTGATAGTCACCCTTTCGGGACACATGAAAATCGATGTCCTCTTCAATGGTTTTGTCGAATAAAATTTTTTTCAAAACCTGTAAATAATACTGAGAGTAGACTATAGCTACCTTCCCCTCAGATATACTCTTGGCATCAAATAATTGTTTGATTAAACTCTTATTATTGAAATTGCTTTTATCAAGATCAAGCAAATCCAGTCTCCCTATCAAGTCATATGCAATATCACTGGTCTTTTGATCGTTATAATCAACATTAAACACTCTATTTGTGAAGTCTGTCAACACATTTGTCACTATTTTGGAGTCTTTCCACTCCCAAAGGTCTTCAATGCTGTCGATCCAAAAGATTGGCTGCGGTTTCATCTGTTGCTCCCGTAATATACCAGAAAAGGCGGCCAACAGTACAGTGCAGGCCATTAGCCATATCCCAGATATTAATCTATCGATAGATTTGTTTAATCTAATCGTATAATAATCGCTGAGAATAACGGAGGCGTAGGACCAGAGGGTTGTGAAGAATGACTTCAATGACCTCTTATACAGACTTATGACAAATGATATGAATACGAGTGAAGCCATAATACAGTAATAGATCTCCACATCGAAGGCTTCAAATTGTTTTGATAGGGAATTTTGCCCTGGGAGGTTATTTTAAAAAAATATCATGCTTAATCTTAACAAAAATTTAAAACTGACCTTTCTTAGTAGCAGCAAGAATAGCAGTAGGTGGCTGAAAGTGAAAAAATGTTGAAATGTTGAAGATGTCTACATCTACCATCTCTTTGATAATTAAAAATCCTGACATAATATGGGAGGGGTAAAATGGACACATCGCTATTTGAGGCAGATTTTCGGGACCAACCAGGACTATTTGTTCAGCCCAGTCAATAAGTGATCTATGCCTGGTTATTTGGATCCTGGTTAAAATTCAGGAAAAATCATTAAAAAAAATTCAAATAATTATTTCGACATTTACTTAGATTTAGTGATTTTGGCGAAAGTCTTAGCGATGAGAAGCAATGGTCCGCACCATTGATAGTGAGTGGCATTCAATTGGTTGTAGAATATGTGGGGCATATTTGCATAGGAGGCTATTTTTATGACCTGGTCTGTTGTCTTCTCATCCACCCATTCTTTGATATAACTGTCCTCATTATTGTCCATGGTCAAACAATTTCTCTGTCCCTCGTACTCGAAATTCATGATTTAATTTTAAAACTTCTGTATTTTACTGTCTGATAGAATGAATACCTTGCTGAAACCTTTTGATATTTTTTTCCTAAAAAATCGATGAGAAATTTATCAAGTGATCATTTAGCTAGCTCTAATTAATTGGGTTATATTTCTCACCAAAATGAGTGTTGAAATAATTGACTCAGTATAATTAATCTTTTAATCTATTTTAATTGAATTTGTTCATTAGCAGATAATCTAGCATCAATCTAATTATTTCGAAACATCTTTATCAGGTATGCCCAAGGGGGGGGGGGGGAATGGCACTTTTTCCAGATCAATTTGAATAATAGGCAAAAATTGTTGAATAATTCCTGAAATCGGGTAGACTTTTGAAACATTAGTTTTACTGAAAAAAAATTATTAAAAAATTTTTAGTAATCACTCGATTGATGACAAACAACAAAAATGCAGTTTTAGTATAGATTTCAAGATTTTTAAATATATGTTTTGCGAAGTGTCTCACAAATAGACTTCCATTGTTTCAGTTCCTCCCAATTGAGGTCTTTAAAGAGCCCACAGATATAGTGAGTGAAAAACTGACTGAAAAACTGTCGAAAAACCTATAATTGAGAGAAATAGCCGATGGCTTTCCCAATCGGTACCATACCTTAACCCACAATTAAATTTTTCTTTTGAATCTATAGTCTCTCAGAAGCGGTAATCACTAAATGTTTTTATTTTTGACTCAATTTTAAACAAAATTTAAAACAAAATTAATCAAAAGAATTGGTTTTTCGGAATTTAAAGTAAATTTTTCTTTTAAAAAGGTCTGGATTTTCACCACTTAATTGTGGGTTACTGTTTGGGTATGGGTTTGGGGAAAGCCATCGGCTATTCCACACAATTATAGGTTTTTGGTCAGTTTTTCAGTCAGCTCTCACTCACTATATCTGTGGGCTCTTTAAAGACCTCAATTGGGAGGAACCGAAACAATGGAAGCATTTTCTTGTGATTATTTGTGAGACACTTCGCAAAACATATATTTAAAAATCTGAAAATCGATACTAAAACTGCATTTTTGTTGTTTGTCATCAATCGAGTGATTACTAAAAATTTTTAAATAATTTTTTTTTTCAGTAAAACTAATGTTTCAAAAGACTATTCGATTTCAGGAATTATTCAACAATTTTCGCCTATTATTCAAATACGTAAACCTTTGAGCTATGGTCGAGTAAAAAGATATTATAAGCAGTGAATAGATTTTGAGCTCAATATTGACTTCAAAAACAGAATTATTTGCATTTAATTTAAATAAAAAATATATTCACAAACAATACGAGAAAATTGAGCTAAAAATAGTTTGAATTCCTATAAATTTGAGGGCTGGCCGTTAATTCTTATGCATAAAGTTTTATTTCAATTAAATTATTATACGTATGTCTGACATAAAACTATGGCTAAACAAGAAAAAACTTTATGTCAATAAAAAAAACATACTAGTTTGATTGGGCGTTAAAATTTTGATCAAGATCAGATCTACAACACTATCATTCAATATCAATACATGAGTTTATGTTTATTCAAAGGAAATACTTTTTATTTATTTTTTTCGTTGAAAAAATGTTTTGACAAAAACTAACACTAATTCTCGCGAAACAAATATTTTTTCAATATATCAATGAATTCAAACTCATCTGAATAAACATTTGAACTGATCTTTTGAAAGATATATTGATTTTTTTCTCTCGCATTGAATATTAGATTTTATGTCTCAATAGTCGTGAAAATGATTTTTATTGTCCGACAAAGTCTGAGCACACCTTCAGATTCTGTTCAACAGTTGAAGAGAATTCGTCGATAAGTTTTGAGATTAAAACATGAATTTAATGTTGAGTTTAGGACTTGTGCTGATTGTCGGCTTATGTTGGGCTCAGGAGAGCCTTATGAGAGAGAAGATGAGGAACAACCCTATTATGCAAATCAAGAAATCTGTGGACAAAAAGCTCTGTTCAGATGACAACTACTCCGATGATGTGATTAAGAAGATCGAGGATTGCGACCAATTTGACCCTCACTATAAAATTGATGTATTTTTAATAGCCAGCTTGATAGTCTCTGATTTATTTGATCATGATCATATTCCCAATAGATGATGTATAAGGAATGCCAGGAATTAATACCCAAAGGAGAACTCAATTGGAATGATAGACGTAAATTCAATTGCAAGGTAATTGATAGATGAGTTTATTTTTATGTCAGATCTATAACGGCTTTGAATATCATCAGATCCGTGAGTGTTATGAACAGAAATTCCAGTCCAATGAGTATAACAAGACTATGGCTCAGATCAGGAAACTGTCCGACTTTGAGATCGAGAAGAGACAGATCCAAAAATTTGTTAGTTTTTTTTATCAAGTTATTAATGAATTGAAAGTTGAGTTTAATTTTTTATTTCAGGAATGTCTGGAAAAAGTGTTGTAACGGACGACAAAACTATTGGATAATATCTGAACCGCTCTTCATATGAATTATTAATTTTTGAACTTCAATTCGCATCGAAATTATTGGGAAATGATTTTTATGAATAAAATTTGACTTTTATTTGCATTTAATTAAATAAAATTTTTCAACGTTACCTTGAATTATACCTAGATATCTCTTCGTTTAAATCTAATTTAAACCTCAAGGCATTACTTAAAGGAAAAAAATTTCAAACACTATTTAACGATAGCTTAGTCGCCATCTATAGGCTTAACGTTTCAGGTATTTTTGTCGTCTTTAAGATATAATCATTAAACACATTTTGATCACCTTGATCAATAGGGCCAGCTGTAATGAAACAGTTGCAAAGTTATGTGATTTCACGTAAGTATTTTTTGCTTGAATAAAATTCTGATTAATTGATTTAATTTTTTTGTGAAGGATAAAAATGATATGAGATAGCGGAATCTACGAGCAAGCGATCAAGATAGTTTTGAACCCCAAACGATTTGGCCCTGATTATGGAGATAGGCCTGAAGTTAAAACCGTTGAAATTGTTCTTGGTCAATTGCATGGGATTGGATTTTTGTTGGAAGACCTCTTATTCATCTCATGCGTGGTATTTCATCTTAGAAATATTGAGCGCAAAATTCAAATAAAGTTAGATTGTTCTTAATCCAGTCAAATACTCCAGCTGCATTGGAATTGCATTGAAATTATCTAGCCAACAATTTATTAAATAATAATTGTTTTATTAGAACAATTTATTAGCAAAAAATAAACATCAATTCATTCATTTTCAAATGCAACAAGGTACCTGATTAGAACCCTCTTTGGGTCGTACACACAGTACTCGTTATATTTTAGATCGGAATGTTCGATCCCTTGTTTGGTGTTCTTGATAGTTTTTCCACAATGGACAATTATCCTGCCCAATTGTTTCTCACCATTTGGATCAGGAATTTTTTTGCCAACACCTTTAACGGACTGAAATCCACTTGGAGGCTTTTGATAATGCTTGCAAGTTCCTCTTCTGTACCTGGTAAATAAATAGATTAATTACCATTTTGAGAAAAATTCAATACATTGAGCCAACGGCCACTTTGCAGAGAAAGAGTACCCCATAGCCAGAGGTATCGCTGTATTGGGCAGCTTTGGACACTCTGTCCGCAAAATAGATACCCTTTCCCAACATTCCATTATGATCAGGGATCGTGAATCCTTGGTCAAAAATGTTGACAATATTATGATTTTCCGTTCCGTGCCATAAGAGCATAGCCCTGTCCTTGTGGTAGTCAAGAGATGCGTACTCGTCCTCATCGTCTTTCCTATAAACTTTCCAAATTTTCCTCAAGGTAATTTCCGAATCGTGGGCATTGCTGTTCGTAAAGTACTCCTGAATGATCTTGCTCTTAGACGGATCAACGTCTTCTATACAATTCTCCCTGACCAACCTTTTTCTAGTTGTCCGGCCAATTCCAAGTTCATCGACGAATATATCGAAGTCGTTTCCCATTTGAAAATCAAAAACTTTAATTATATTTGAAAAAAAGTTAGTAATATATTGATCATGGTGAAAATTAAATACTTAGATCACTCAATAGTTGAAACAAGTCAATTGAAAACTCATTCATTAAAATTGAATGAAAAATATATTTTACGATAATTTTTCTTAAAATAAATAGTTTTATATTTAATCAATTTAACCATTCACTAGAAAAGAGCCAAGTTTAATCTGAATCATAAATTCAATGTTTATATATCGAGATAAGTAACGCATTTAAGTTCAATTCAATCATAATTTCAGGAAATCTATGAAATCGTATTTCAATTTTGATTTTTAAATGAAATCATTTGGAGATAACTTGGAATCAATAGATCAACTGTTCTTCAGGTTATCGTTTGATTTTCTAAAGTCACTTCAAATGTGTGACTCAATAATCAAGTTAAAGTAAATATATATTATCTAAGAAAGTACGCAAGAGACCAACATATGAATCCCACAAATTGGTCCAGATTATCGAAATACAAGATGACTTTCACAAAATCATTCATGGCCAGTTCCTTGCAATTGGATTATCACTGGAAATCATGTTATTCATCTTTTATTATTTTCATCTTGCAACTAATATGCTTTTAAAGTTCAAATTGAACTGACGGCACAATTTCAAAGATAAATCAATTTTATTGAAAATTAATTTTCAAAAGTTATTAAATTATATTAAAATCATATTTCAAATAATAAATGTTTATTTATATAAATAAATATTATCTTGTGAATTACACTTTATAGATAAGATTTGTACAAAATAAACATCAATTCATGCATTTTCAAATGCAACAAGATATCTGATGAGAATTCTCTTCGGGTCAAACACACAGTATTCGTTGTAATTGAGCTCGGTATGTTCAATCCCATCGCAGGTGTTGGGGACAGTTGTTCCACAATGGACAATTATCCTGCCCAATTTTCTCTGACCATTTCGATCAGGAATATTTTTTCCAACACCTTTAATGGACTGAAAGCCCCTTGGAGGCCCTTCGTGTTTATTTTGGTTTCCTCTTCTGTACCTGGTTGTTAAATAAATAATAACAAGGTTAATTGTCAAGTAAGCAAAATTCAATACATCTTTCCGACGGCAACTTTGCATAGAAAGAGTAGTCCGTAGCCATCAGTAGTACAGTATTGCGCAGCTTTGGACACCCTATCGGCAAAATAAATGCCTCGCCCGAGCATTCCATTATGATCCGGTTTATTGAATCCTTGGTCCAAAATGCTGACGATATTACCGTTTTCCGTTCCGTGCCATAAGAGCATAGACCTGTCGTTGTGGAAGTTGAGGGCTCCGTACTCGTCCTCCTCACTTTTCCTGTAAACCTTCCATATTTTCTTCAAGGTGATTTGAGAATTGTGGGCATTGCTGTTAGCAAAGTACTCCTGAATGATCCCGTTGGTAGTCGGGTCAACAATTTTAATGCAATTCTCCCTGATCAATCTTGACCTTGTTGTTTGGTCAATTCCAAGTTCGTCGACAAATATGTTGTAGTCATTTCCCATTTTTAGACAAACACCTTGTAAAATTCATTGAAACAAGTTAATAATAAAGCAACCAAGAGGAAAATTAAATACTTAGATGAATCTTTAGTTGAAAATTGATGAATCAAATATTAAATGAAAAATCTATTTTTGACTATTTTTCCAAAATTCCTTAAATTAATTTATATTGAATAAAAGCAAGTGTTCAATATAAAGTAACAAGTTCAATCTGAATAAGTTCTCTGAAAACTTCAATCTTTAAATATTGAGAAAAGTAATGAATTTCAATTAAATTCAAAATTTCCTGAAATTACTGAAATCATTTGAAATTGATTAAATCAAAACTCAAATGAATAGATTGACTGTTCTCTAGTTTATCATCTTACTTATATTAATTGAAATGGGTTAGAATTAATTTTTTAGAACACCATAAAATGTTTATAGAATCACTCCAATAGACCTTGCTCATTGTTAAAGGATTAATATACATCCTGTCAATGTTTATATAGAAAGTTCTACAAAATTGCATAATTCAATGACTAATAAAAGGAATGTTTATTTTTCTCCGATCACTTGAAATTCATGACTCACTATTGAAATATATCTTATCTATCAATTTAAAAGTTGTATAAAAGTTAAGAAAATTGAAATTTAATATTCATTTAATTGTGTTCTTTCTTTTGAAAAAGCCAAGATGAGTTTTGCGACATTAGATTCATGTTTAGGAGGAATGCTATCCCTGAACAGCTGCTCACGATTGACAGAAAAGGAGGTCCACCTGGTCTTCAATATAAACTCTATGTATCAAAACATAAGAGGAATCAATTCTCTGGCAATTATGCCGTTCCACACAAACCCGTGTGAGATATGCGGACAGACATCTATTCTTCAGCAAAATATTGATCACCGCTATTGGGCTTCCGTTGAATCAGCTTTGAAGAGGGAT
>JAQIXV010000807.1:0-17298 GCA_034700625.1 Tectocepheus velatus
CATGAAGAGGTTATCGACACTACAATCACAAGCAATACATCATTCGGAGGGCCGACCTCTCCAGGAATGGACAGATATGACTACGACGATGACGACGACCTACCGACCGGTCCCTTCACCGACCCATTAGAGTTGGGCCAAAGCCAACCTCTCTCTCAAATGAATCCCTACAATGATATGGTATTCATTGGCGACAATTTAGTGGAACAGCCCTACGATTTACAACAATATAACATAACTTTTGCTAAATTCGCCAAAAAGATGGACGTCAAGAAACTCAAGAGAGCGATGTGGGACGTCATCTCTCCCATCAGTCAACCAAACACTCCCATCACTCCTGAGGTATGATTTTTATTACTTTTATTTGAGTAAAAGTAAAATTGTTTTTGAATTTAATGATTAATTTATTTGATTTACAGACGAATATCGTTCGCCAGAGTCCAATGGATTTGAGTTTCATTAACTTATATAAAACATTACCACAAAAGATCACTCCAGTGATGGCTCAGAACCTGAGCGCTCCGATAGCTTTCGTCACTCTTTTGCATCTCTGCAACGAAAGGGTAGGTTTCAATAAAATTAATGTTTTTCTTATAAAATAAATTTAATCAATTAACAGAATCTAAAACTGATTGGAACCGAAAATCTCTCAGATTTTCGCATCGAATCTGAAATTCCAGAATAACCTGAGCTGTCGTTAGAACATATGAATCAATTTTAAGCCAAAGTCTCATTGTTTCTAAAAATTGATCGATTTTTTTCATTTATTCGCGAATAGTGTTCTCAAAAAAATCAGTTAATTCTAAAATATTGTAAATAATGTAATGTTTTATTCATTAAAAAATATTTTCCCAAAAGTTATTGTCTTTTGATTTGAGTCTCATTTGAAGTGATTCTCGAAAAGAGTATATAAAATATTCTTATTTTGTATTCTTATTGTTATTGTCTATAAGTTATACAGAGTTTTGACATACCTTTTAGGCGTTCGCTTCTGTTTGCCAGAGCTGTGAGCGCTTGGATTTGAGCGATAGTCCCAGCGGTCCATTTTGTGAGGCAACTCATTCACACAATGATGTAATAGAGAGCCCAATATCGCAATGCTTTTATCCATAGGTTGAGGAGTGCACTGCAAAGCACTGGCAATGCATTTACTTAACTTTTGTTTCACTACTTTTTTCTATGCTATTAGTCTTAAAATGCGAGCAAAACATAAGAAGTGCTGCGAAAAGAAATGCCGATCTCTGGCATAGGATTTCCCAACAGAATCAAAGATGGATTGCATTGCTTTCCATCGCTTCCATCGCTTTTCTAATCATCTGTTTTGCAAAGCATTTGTGAAACTCCACTGAAATGAAAAAATTGTTTATACTTTACTTTAGACTAAATTAATGTTTTTATCCGCAATTTTTTTGGATACCAACCAATCATTAGATTTTCTGATGAATTCATTAAATATGAAAAGCCATCAATTTTTGTGTAAATAAATTTCATTTTAAGTAATTTTTCATCAAATTTTCGATCAGTTCTGAAAATATAGTGTTTTTCGAAAACAATTATTAAGTTTTTACTCGATTTGAGAGTCATATGAGTGTAAAACCTTTATTCTGTTCTCAATTCAGTTGAGATGAGCTGAATATGTGTTTATATATGTATTCTGTTTTGGCATAACTCCATATAGAGTTGAAAGGAATGGCTATAAAATAGTGCATTGATTTGATGTCATGAAAAAGTGATCCCAAACCTAACGTTTGGATCAGCGATGAAACGATGAAACGATGAAATGATAGCAAAAAACGAGAGAATTCCGACTAATGGCGCGAAAGAGAGTGAAATTTGTTGCCGACTGTCCCTTGAGTCAGACCATAGCAACTCTGCTTTGAATGCATTAGACTGTTGTGCAAATGTATGTAAAGAATGACAGACCAAAAATGAGGGCTCAGTTGCCTTTTTCTCTGACCTACAGAATGGGTTTGTGTTAAGAGAAATGCAGAGAAAGAGGAAAAATTGATCGCAAACTGAAATGGTTTACATCGAAATCGAGTGAATGCAAGTCAAAGGATGTAATGTCTGAGCCTTTAATAACTGAAAGGAAATAAAATTAACGTTTGGGACTATAAGTCCCTTAAATGAAGTTTGATTTCTGCTTCTAATCCCTTGTGGTATACAATGTTTTCCTAAAAAAAACTTAAGTAAAGGTTTCCAACAATTTTCAACCTTAAGACAGAACAGACACGTGTTGAGCACAGAATCACTTTTGAGCTGAGACTATGATTTATTACACAATATTTCATTACTTAAGAAAATTTGAGATAAATTATATATTTTTCTTAGAAATACAATCCATTAATAAAATAGCGATTCGATGAAAGTATTAATAAAAATGGGTTTAATTTAATTGAATTATTTTCTTAAGAATTAATTCTATTTAATGGCAAAACGATTTGGGTTTTAGTCGTATAGTAGACCGAAATCAATAGTTGGGTTGTTTTGGGAGCAAATCCATGGCATTCATGGCATTAGAACTACAATTAAGTGCAGTTAATGCAAAACGAGAGACAATTTTATGTAACATTAGATTTTGTTGATTGCGGTTTACGCTATATTTTTACCCTTTCCTATACTCGTGGGTATTGTTTAAGAAATAGAGAGTCTATGAGTGTATGCAATAATACATCCATTGGGAGGTATTAACTGTTGACCAGTGGTCAGCGCAGGCACTGGCGCTTAATTATAAAACTGTATTATTTCTTCTGATGCATGACTTCTAAGAATAATAGTGTTGTTTGTCCTTTGATTCTGTATTGTTGTTCATTCTGTTCATTCTGTTCACTCTCCCTGTCCTCCCTGTCCTTCGTTATCCAACAGAATATAAAACCTCTTTCACAGAAAACCATTAAAGTAGAGACAATTGAATCCTATATTCAATTTTATTTATTCACAATTTGATTGTTTTTTATTGATGTTTGCAATCAATCAAATATACGAGAATTGAAGTCATTTCACGGTTTATTGAATTTTGTTTCTCCTCTTTGAACGCAATTCCTTTGTCTCAGTCTTTTTTGAGTCATTTTTTGAGTCATTTCCACTTTTTTACATCAATTCTTAATTTGTTTAAATCCAAAAAACTTTTTTGTTTGACGTCTGAAACATTCAAAAACTGAATTTAAATACGTTTGTAATGCAATGAGTTTGAGTTGAGGGGAAAAATTGGAAATTTTTGGATAAATAGTTGAATTGAATTGAAGAAAATGTGAGACATATTGAAGAGTTATGGTTTGGATCAGATGGTGACTGAGTCTAATAAATGGAAATTTAAGTATTTGTAATAATTCTTTGCCAACAAATATATCGGAGATTTTCTCCAAGTATTGAATTACTTAAAGAAAATTCTCTTCGGATTTATTTATCATCTTTTGTTTGAATCCTTTATCTCTTTTAATCATATGAATCGTATTTCAGATGAAAGGCTTTCGAGTCATTAATTAAGGAAATAGTTTTAATTTAGTCCACAGAGACGTCAAACCAAACTGAGGACTGAATATTAAACAATGCATTGATATTCAGTACAAATAAAAAGTGGTTCACAACTTTGGCTTAACCTTTGATAATGTTTATACTTAACTCTAATGGGACTTTTAATTGGTTTATTCCGGTGATACTCCCGAAGGAATCTTCTTTTGTTTTAATGACTTAAAAGCCAAATCGTGTCGAAAACAATGACTTTATTCTTCATTTGCAGTCTTTTAGTTGAGTTCACTCCAAATCTTAAACAATTCTTTGCCTCTCATTCACTCAAATCATAAGTTTTTTCTTCGGGTAAAACCTTTGACTCAAATAGAAATCTATTGAATGACTGAATAATTGACATTCAGTTTGACTCTAAATGAGTGCAAAAAAGATAGTTATCTGAAATTCTGTTGAAATCTATTTCATTCTCATTCGATATAATTATAACAAATTATTTAATCGATATAATTATTATTACAATTGTTTGCAATCAATCAAATGAAGTTGTGCTACATTTCGTGTCCAACACAAAACATAATTACATTAATTTCATAGTTTTTGAAAAATTCAGTTCAACTAAATGAGGACTAATTTGTTTGAAAAAAATCAATAAATTGATTAAAAATTTTCACGAAATCAAAGCCTATTTTAGTTATCCGTTAAATGTTCACAAATTTTCATAAAAATCAAATATTAGTCTTTAATCGCATAATAAATGGCGAATAAAAACTTAAATCAATTTGTCCAAGATAATTTTTGTGATGTTGATCATTAATTTCACTAAATTTCATTAAATTATTTGAAGTAATTTTCATTTGCTTTTTAGACATAAATTTTTAATAAATGTTTTTTAAGAGTTAAGCGAAAGAGAAAATTGTAATCAATTTAAAAATGCATTAAATTTGTTTCGACTCTCAACCGGATCGACATTTAAATGTATTTCTATTACTCTTTCCTTTGAATTATTAATTTTTCTTCACTTTTCAATTCAACTGATGTCTGATTGAATTTTATTAACTTATAATTCATTTCTAAATTTAATCAATTGATTCAAATAATAATTCAATGAATTAACTCATTCGTCATTTTACGGCAGAACCCAATGCGAGAGAACCGGACGATAGAGCTGTAAAAATGGGCAAAAATAAGGCACTTCTCTATTAGAGGACAAAATTAGTTTTGCAAATGGATTGTGCAAATCGAGACCCAGTTGTGTAGCCCTACACCGGATTCAAAGGTGAACACAAACTGGCGTTGGATTTGTGTTGTCTCTGCATTTGGGGTGAACTCCAAATGTATGCAAATAAGAGCCTCTATTAGTTTGGATGCCTTTTCTCAACAGATATAATTGGATCGCACAGTGCATAGCAAATAGAGCAGTGCACTCACTTTAGTAGCTGATGCTGTGCTGGCCTCAGCTCTCTCTCTCTCTCTCTCTCTCTCTCTCTCTCTCTCTCTCCTCATGTAGTGATGCAATTGACAATTCAATGAAAATAATATTGAGTTAGATTTAGTGAGTCATTGGACTGGTGTATAGCCTCACCTCATTAAACCAATGGTCGCACCTGTGACCCAATCCACAGCTAAGGACAGCACATATACAGCACATTGAGCCCAGAAGATGACTTTCCGGCAACTCATACACAACTGTTGAGACAAAACGAAAATACTTTTAAAACGACTCCGACTATCGAAAAGCAATTGAACTGATATTTTCTTTACTCAGATTTCAAAAACAAAAAGGAATTCAATTATTTTTATAAACTTTTTAAAAGTTGAGAAATTGTTATCGCTTTCACTGTTTTTGTATTACAATATTTTTTTTGGAAAAAAAAGAGCACAGAATAGAGAATCTGATTAGTCTATCATTGATATGAGTATTGGATTTTTAAATTGGATTCATATATATATTGAAAATATCGGCAATTTTTGAAATGATTTCAATGGAAGCGATGGAAGCGGTCCGTGAAGTGAAGCACATTATTATTCAGACAACTATTGCTTTAATTCCATTATAAGACACGCAATATATTCAGTGCTGTCGCATATGCATAGAGACAGAGCACAGCATCCAATATAGCGTATCATAAGAGGTAGAGCACACATATTTAGTGGAGAGCAGATGGTTTGCATACAACAACATTATTAACTCTATATTATATAAATTTATGCATCAGTTCTGGTCTGCTCTTCAATAGCTCACAAAACCCAACTATACATTCAATATTTGCATTGAGATAGAGAGTGGAAGTCCTGCTATTGAGCTACTGCTTGAAGAGTCACCACCAGCTCCTCATAACCCCCCGACAAGTTTGACTCAATTGAATAGTTTTTTTGCAAGAATTGAGTGACAAAACAATTATCTAATTATGTATTGATTTGTTTTTTAATAGTAACTCATAATAGCAGTAAAGTATTGCACAAATGGTTTTCAAAATCACAAATACATCAAAAGTTTTTTAGATAACACACAAAATGAGAATTTTTAGTAAAAATTTAAAATAAAATTTTACACAAAATTAAACTAAAAAATAAAATTTGAGTCAAAAATGAATTGTCTTTTCCGTTGAGTTTTGAGTTAAAATCGAATTAAAAGTTAATTATAATATGAAATGAATTGTATTTTACATTAAGTAACGGTTAAATGCATTATCACTTTCCCAGAGATTCTTTGGATAAAATTTTTTGGTAAATATTTAAAGTATTTAAAGATAAAGAGAGTAAACAAATAGAAAAAATTTTGTCGACTCCGGTGTTGAGTCTCTGGTGTTTTCAAAATTTTTACATAATTTACTTTCCCATGAATTCTATATTATTTTTGTTTTTTTTTGTTTTCCTCTTTGAATATCATTTAAAAAACAAAAGAATTTTTATGTTTTCATATATTTTATATATATTTCGTATTCGCAATAAATTAAAATATCATTCATTCTCTGGAAAAAAGAGTAAAACTTTTTTACAAATTTAGTGTTTTTTGAGACAAATGTAATCATAAGCTTTTCCCCAAATGATTGATGTTTTTTACATTATATTCGGTATATCTTTTGAATACATAATAAGTCAATGAATATAAGCATCGCTTAAACCCTTTTATACAAAGAGATAAATTTGTGGCACATTTTCATCATTAAAAGCCGAGTAATCATTGAATAAATTTTTTTAATATTTTCAAAGAAATATTTTTATTATAAGTAATGATTACGTAATAATAATTTCAATAATTAAGTATAGCTTTCATCAGATAAGCACCCATTAGGCTATGGATTGGCCCAAAAAAAAGTTATGAGTAGTTTTTGTTTTAATTCGCTTACAATGAGATCAATAAAAAGCATTAATTCAATGAAAACAATAATTTTTTGATGAATTTCAATGAAATGATTTTAGAATTTGTTTGAAATGAATGCAAACTTTTCTCTCCTTTCTCTCAATAATAATAATTTCGTTGTAAAAGTTTGCTCTAAATTAGAGTTAATAATGAATTAATTAATACATTTTTTTTTCGATATACACTATATTATAGTATAGAATATAATATATATTTTAATACAACGTTTATGTGTGCGTCCAATAAAACAACGTTTCATGTCTTCAAATATGGAAATCGTGTGTCAAAAAAAAGTTGATCCCATTTTTTGATCATTTGGTCGATGAAACAATTGATGATCCGTACGACTGTCCATTACAAGTGGGCAGTGCGAACGGGTTCATCGCCGCAAAGGGTGACGCCGTCACTATACCACTCATTCCTAATTAGTATTTCAATTATTAAAATCAATGTCTATTGGAATCAATGAAACAAAATGAGACAAACCATTGAAAAGTCCGGGCGATCCGGGAACTGTTGGCGTCATATTAGTGGGTGGACTACCATAACTACCATTCATTGTGGTTGTCGTTCCGTTTCCTCCGTAAGAACTGCCGCCACTACTACTGTGAGGGGTCGAGGCGTTAGAGCCGTAGCCACGACTGGGGGATACACTGCTCGCCTGAGTTCGGTTGTAATCTATCGACAGTCAAAGCATTTGTTTTAGTTATAAAAACAGAATATATTTCCAAACTTTTGATTGATTTGAATGAATGCAAATGTTTTGGCAGAAAAAGGGTTTAAATAAATATTTGACTGAATTAGAGGTCAAGTGAGGGTTGGGTTCAATTGAAAGACTAATAAAATGATAAAAAGGATGGAATTCATGCAAAAACAATATGTAATACCGTTATAAACATAACAATAAACATGTGATGGCAATGGTTTATGGGATGTGTTGTATGCGTTCACTCTCTCGAACGAACCCATTCTGTCCACACATGCATTGGACTGTGAGTTCTGATGATAGAGTGTCTGTTCGTTGGCACAGCTTAGCTGACCTGCAGTGGCCGCATAGGCAGCGTTGTTCATGAATCCGACGGACATCGCAGCCGCCGCCGCGTTGTTCAGCGCACTCGCCGGCGATCGCGGTGTTGGCAGTCCTGACAGTTGTGAGGGTGTGTTTCGGGGCATACTATACAGTGCTTCCGCTAAATCGGCCGCTCGTTTCAGAATTATTTCCTATTTTTTGAAACAATTTTAATCAGTTTTTGCCGTAATTTAGATAAATGTTTGACACAAAACTAACTTTTGGTAACTTTTCTGGATCTCCCGGGTGTCGAGGTATCAGTTTGGCTAACCTAAGGAATCCGTGGTCTATTGTCGGCTCATTTAGGGCTGGAAAACAATATTTTGAAATTTAGTTTTAAAAATCGTTTGATTCTTAATATTGACGAAAAAATTGATTATTGGCTACTGTTTTGAAATGAGGGCTTATTCTGAGCAAAACATATTGAATATGAATGCGAATTGAAGTCAAACAATACCAGTGAATACCTGACCCTCTTTTCAATGTCTGATTTTGAATGAATCACCACTTTATAGAGAGTTTAGAATTTCATTTGATTTCACTTTCGTTTGTCATTTCGTTTGTATTTCTCTTATCTAAAGTTTTATCATATTTTCAAATATAAAACATTTTTTTTTCTGAACCAAACTTTTCTATTCTGTATTCGATTGCCATTCCCTTTAAAGTATTGGTTAGAATAGAGTTTTGAAGATTAAAGGCTAAGGACTGGCAGTTATTTATTACTTTGTAATAAAACTATATTCGAAAAAGAGATTAATTTGAAGGAAAAACAAATTTTTCAAAGTCTGGTATCGTTTTGTTTGAACTGAAATAAATGCTACAAATTGTGATACTTTACAGACTTTCAATTGAAAAAAAAGATGATTCGGATACCAGTTTAGGAACCATTGAATGAATAAAAATAGATTTGAGCTCAACTTAAACTCAAGTATTATCCCTATTTCAATGAAATCAACTTTTGGGCAAAAAAACTATATTTTAGATGAGTTTTACTAAAATAATAATTTGAAAGATGTCTGACTTATTGGTTATTATTTTAGGTTTTGATTTATTTGCCAACAAATTAAGTGATGAAAAGCTAAGAAATTGATTTATTAGATAATCATTTTTTGGTCTCAAATCTGATTTATTTAAAAAAAACCGATTAATTATTTTTGATTTGAAAGTAAATATTTTGTAGCATTAGTGAGATTAGAGTTGTATACTCACAGACATAGACAAATCTGCCTGGTGCACCCTTGCAAAACTGTTTGGATTTGTATGAGAGCGTCACTTCGACCACTCCTGGTATATGTCGGGGAGGCGTTTGTACTTTAATGGCGTGACAAGTGACGAACTGTCGGATAACAAATTCAAATTAGGAAATACGATACCAATGAGTGTGTGATTTGATGCGGACATACCTCACTCCAGACTAACATCGTTCCGAAAACAACTTGTAGTCCATCAAAGAAATTATCACCGATTATAATGACAGTAGAGCCGCCTGTAGTCCAGCCCTCAGTCGGACTGATGGCTTTGATGCACGGCGTGGCTGTAAAGGGAACTGTTTTGACATCAATCAGAATAAGTCTTTTCAATGGAATATATTAAGAGTTGAACTCAAATCCCAAAGTTTTTGTACAACTCTTACCCTCAGACGCGTCCAGCCTTTTGGCTCTTCTGCCGTGTTTTGAATTGTTGTGTACAAACATGTTGTCAGAGACGGCCAACAAATTTCCATCGACGGCCACTTGTGTTGATATGACCACCTTCATTTTGTTTAACGCATAGTAATTAATTTGATGTTCTTTTGACAACAATTTTATTTATGAATAGAAGTGAATCATCTCTTCATTTGATGATTAAAAATAGACCTTAAAGTTTCAATTTCTTTACAGTTGAGCTAGCTAGTTATTAAACGAGTTTTTTTTCACTAGTAGATTATTAAAAACAGGGATAACTGATATGGTTCGTTAGCTTAGAATGATCAAGGTGTAATATGGAAAAGTTTCGTGAAATTGTTCGTAAACTTTTCGGTTAGAATAAACTTGTCTAACAGTACTTGTATTTAACCTTTGACCATGGTGTTTTCAAAAATTGTTTTTGCGAGGGAAACATATTCTTGGTGATGTTAGCCCTGACAAAGCCTAGCCTATAGTCTATCTATGCGTTTGATTTAATGATATGCATCTCAAGGGAAAGACGTTGTGCTTGTTTTGTATAATAGAGTTGACACAAAGGAAAGCCCCGATAGGCGGCAAAAATTATTTTTTGTAATGTTTGTAATGTAACTCCATTTTAGGAAGTGTTCATCTCTTGAACAAAACTTAACACTTCATACATAAGGCATATGAAAGGCATTCTTGCGAACAAATGTCATCAAAATTCAAGTCGAGTCGAGTTCTTATCTAATTTTAAAAAACTTCTATTTTTTCAGAGTTAGGGATAGAAAGAGAGAAAGAATGAAAAACAGAGAGAGAAGTGTTGAACAGCATAAGCCTTATATTCAGTTTTGTTGTGCCCACAGAGAAATACTGAATACTTGTGCGAAGAACTCATATATCTGTTTGAACTCAACTCATAGAACATTGAATTGAAAAGTCTGTTCATAAGTCTGTTCACGAAATTTATATATATTTTTATTATTCGCTGCGATAAGCACTGAGAGAGAGTCTGATCCCCATCAGAGAGCACACCATTTGAGTGCACACAAGTCTCATATCTCAAGTGTAGGCAATTTCATAAATAATAATGAAGTTTTGAATTTTGTGCTGTGTTTGCACTGTAAGGCACTGTAAGGCTGTGTTGGATAGTGTTGGCACTATTGGCTCAGTCATACCTGAAAGCGTCTCATGTCTCTGGGGTTTCCCGCGTTCTTCAAACAGTTTTGGTTACATTTCAGGAAAAATTTCAGAAAAAATCTGCAAAAGAGGCAAAAAATGTGAATAAAATAAGACAATAATATAATCATATATTTTATATGAATGACATATATTTAAGTCAAACTCAAATAAAGTTAGGATTTGTTGGGTTTGGGGCAAAGTTTGCGTTTAAGCACAGCTCCGGTAATGTGCATAAAACGCCTCAAGTATTACAGTAATGATGTAAGAGTTATGCCTGTATTGGACGGCAAGACTCCAATTGAGTCCCTGGAGTGGTGTTCTTGTTGTATAACTGTATGACGGGTTACACGACTGGATCGGTCCCAAGTGGAAACACAAAAAGGCGTCCCAAGACATCAACAGACTTGTGCTGTGCCATCGCTGCCAACTGCAGGTAAATCCGCACAAATCTGTTTTTAACACCAAATCTCTTTGGGATTCTTAAAACTGAGCTCTGAATGGCTCTGAATAGTAGCTCTCAAATGATAGCGCCTTTTTGTACCCAACCCAATGTGTAGAGCAAAGGTCTGCCTCACAAATGTATTTTATGTATTGTATGACTTAAGTGAGCACCGGTAGCGATACCACTGCCGTAGTGAACACCTAATCGCTCCCAAAAGGGTTCTTAACACTTGTGTTAAGTTAGAAAATAGGATAAAACTAAAAGTAAAAGGTTTTACGGATTTCACCGATTGATGAAAATTGCTATTTATTTGGACTCCTCTCCATTTAGTCGACAACTCTTTTTTAAATTAACCCATTTTTCAATATATTGTTAGAATTGTTTGGAGTTTTGTGTTGTCTCTCTTGGAAATCAGTTCAAATCAAATGTAAAATGTGTGCCAAAAGTCTCTTCATTTTGTTTGCCTTTCTTTATGAACATCTCTGAGGAGTCATTAAAAATATGTGCAAAACAGCCACAAAATAAGTTAGCTTTGAGTTAGCGCTGTATTAAAGCTTGCATTTTGTGAAAAGAAAGCGCCGATAAGACTAAGGCTTGTGTCAGTTAATTGGCCCCAAAAGAGTCTTTAGGTGATCCATAACTTCAATATTTTCTCTTCACTTTTCTTACATATAAATCGGAAGGCATTCAAAGTAAGGATTCGATTGAATCGCTGTAATAGAGTAGCGATAGTTTGGGAACACATTTAAGAGAAGTTAATATTATATTAAATAAAGCGAATAAAATGTTGAATAAAATTATTATGACTTTGAATATCGAGTTTTGCATACAATATATAATTGATTTGATGAAAGGCTACGTCACATGAGAGGACTGGTAATCATATTAAAACTGATAATGATAGCGATAAAATTCCCGCTGAGTTTATCTCGTTATTCTGTTACACTTTCATTGCAAATGCCTGCCTGTGCTCTACTGGCTGTCTATGTGAAGCAATAACAGAGTCAATGCAAGAATAACAGGCAATGGAAGGCAAGTGCTGTGCAATACAGCAATAAAATCTATTGGGAATATCATCACATTTCACTACATTACATTACACTACATGATGGCGTGCTGTATGGCACCACCACTCATACACAAGCCTGAGCACAGCCAGAGCACAGCCAAAGCACTGCATCCTTACTGTCTTAGATCAGGCATGTTGTTCACTCTTGCAACTTTAAATATTTAGCAACACATAGAATAATTAAAGTCAAAGTCACTTCTATTTCTACTATTCTTTCTTTTTGGCATCCCTTCCAGCCTTTCCTCTATCCGGTCCTGTCTTTTTCTCTCAGAACATAAAACTCGAGTAAAAGTAAATGAGTTTTCATAAGAAAAACATTCCTTTGATTTCAATGACAGCACTTTTGCTCAAATTTATTGAGATATCCATTGAATTGAACTGAAATAAGAGTGAATTGCTTTGAATCCAACATTTGGTGCGACAAAGACTGACAATTGGAAGTGTCACACATTATCTGATGAAGTAGTGTAGCACAGGATACAACACTTGAACCAGTGCTAAGATTTATGAGCCAAGAGCCAAATCATAGCAAATCCAGGAATACATATAACGAACACAACATTCGACATATCGTTCGACAATAACTTATATATAAACTCAAAGTTTTGACGATTAAACCAAATCTAAGGAATTGAATATTCAGTCATAAAATATATGTTTGTTTTGCTATTCATTTGATTGCAATTGAATTCTGTATTTGAAAAGAGGAAACAAATCGATAAAATATTTAATAAACTCATATATTATTTAAATATATACTTCTGTTTGCATTTTATAGATATTTTTGTTTCATTTATAATACGTTTATATAAAAGCAAAGAATTATTTCAAATCTTTTATATAATATTAAAATGAATATAAATTCAACAGATATTTAATGATTGAAAAATTGAATTGAATTTTAGTTTTGATCGGAAAAAAATTCAAATAAAATAAATGAAAAATTTAAAAAACTAGTCGTCCTTTGAGTTAAAAATTAAAGTGAATGCAGTGATAGAGAGATACGAAGAAGTGGTTGAAATGTTGGCAACAGTCTAGCAGTCTATCCATCAAATATGCAATTTTCAATTACAACCGTATTGTGAAGAGATATACGGATTTCAGTCCATTTATCAGAAAGGGATTTACAGAGGGATTAGACTCGTGTCACATATGTCTGCAGTGCCTCTCCGTTCAACTCCAGAAGCCATTGACTGACTCTTAAGCATATCTGCCGGAGTCTAACTGAGTCTCATTCTGTGCCACTTCTTTGCCTCAATCTATGTCTCAAATTACACGATTTGGATGCGTTGGCACACGACTAATACCCGCCCCAACATTTTGCAAATATATTTTGTCCATTTGATCCAAAATTTGAATTTTAATTCACACTTAATTCAAACTGATTTGTAATTTATTGGACAACGATATGAATAATTTTTGCGATGACTCACAATTTCATTGCTATTCATACATAAAAATAACATTATTTTTCTATTTTATTGAATTTAATGCTAAAAATAAAACCTTTGAATCAAATGAGTATTGACTCGAATTTAAGTTTATTAGTAAAACAATTAGAGGAATGGTATCGGTGTTGCAGAGGAAGGAATATAGTTATAGTCAGTCCTGTGATTGTCTACATTGAACTGCATTTAAAATTAGTGTTTCGACTAATCATTGACTAAAACGTATGCAAAGACCTAATTAGGGAAGGATTACAGTTATATCGCATATACAATGCATAACATGAATCATATGAATCATGAAATAGTGAAAAACTATTATATCGTACGGATAGCCCTCTACTGCAAGTCCTCTATTGCCAGCATTTATTTCAATTTGTCTTATATTCCGCTCGTTTTCGAACCAGACTTAAGCGATGGAGTGCCTCACAGAAGAGGTTCATTCACTTCATTTAAAAGCTATATTCTGAGCTCTAATCGGTTGAAAATGCAAATCCAGACTAAAATGAGTTCAATTTTAAGAGTAGACCCAAAGAATGGTTAAGAAGTTCGTTGAATAGAAGAGAGTATTTATATTATGACCAAAAATGCCATAACTTCTGTAAACTTCACTTCAATAATGGTTTTGATGTAAAACTATGCAAATCCTTCCGATTCTCGCCTAATATTGTTTAATATAAAACAAAAATAGAGAGTATTCCCAACAAATTGAGGATTGGCTCAGAATATGTTTTTAATAATTCAAAGTCTGATATACTGTGGAAGCATTAGGTGAGCATCAAATCATACGTTTGGAAATGTCTCCGAACATCTCTCCTCTCATTTCAATGTCGTTTTCGATTATAAAGTAAAGCAAATGCATTACTGACGGACTCTCCACTCCATGTATTGTAAGTCAACGTAGAGTACAGTCAATAGAGAGACAAATACAGCGAATGCATCAAATCAAGTGTAGCCTTCTTTGATTAGCCCTATATCACATGGCATTTCACCCTCACATCCCAAGGGATAAACAGCGCATCAACGCATCGCATCCCCCCTAAAAACTTCTCTCTCTCTCTCTCTCTCTCTCTCTCTCTCTCTCTCTCTCGTATTTGAACGGATGTTGAGATCACTGGTGAGTCTCTTTCGAGTTGTATCGACTCAACTTGCAAATCATATCTACATCTTCTAATATCTGCTGAGCTCTCAATTTTATACCTCTTCATAAACTAGCAAAAAATATTTGAAAGACTGGTTTTAAAGGATAATACAACTCATCATAAATTCAATCTGAATTCGGTTCTTCTATTCACTGATTCTAATGGAAATTATTTTATATTTTTATTTTATGATAGTTTCGATTGAAAACAATAAGATCTGATTATAAAGAGAAAAATGAGTAAATGTTTTCCCAGTTTTGTATTACTATAAAAAAAAACTAAAGAATATTATATACACGCAATCGAGTGATGCCTTTCGCGTGTCTTTCGACTGGTTTTAGGGTTTTCTGATAAAATTGACTCAAAATAATAGTTTTTAACGGATTTCGAGTTGAATCTGAAAATACATTGAACTGAGCGCCAGTTGGGAGCAAAAAGTCATCCTTTCCATCAATAAATCGAAAACAGATTTTGATCGAAAAAATATATATTCGTATTTCGGTATCGAATTTGTGTGGAACTGATACACAACACAAACCACTTCTCAATATATTTATTATTGAAAAAAATAAATGTTTTAGTGGAGAGAGAGAAGAGAGGACGGGTAGGGCTGGTCGAGTTTGACTTAGGTAAACACCATTAGTTGGATCAGGTTGGATGAACGCAATGCAATTTCATTACTCAATATATGAAATGTTTACTTTTGTGCGAACATCACATCACGTAAAGATTGTCCTCCAGTTTCAGCACTGGCTTTGCGTTAGCGTTAGGTTAGGGTCAGACACTCGTTATGTAACAAATAAACAAAAGTAAACCCAAAACAAAATTTATTATAACGTTATCCCAAAGAATCAAATGAATTAATATTTGTTTTAAACGGAAATTGAACACAAATTATTATTTCAATAACTATGCCAGTCCCTCTAAATTGATATGAAATGATCCAAGCAATGAGCTAGGCAACATTGCTTCAATAACAATGAGTAAAGACAACAGAGACTCTATGAACGCCTGAAATGTCACTTCACTTCATCACAGAAATGGATTGCCATCGCATTAAACATTAAAAGCCATTGAATTTAATTTGAAAAATTGAAAACTATTTTTACGGATTGAATGACAGACAAAACAAATGTTGAAATTCTTTTACATTTTTTAAAGAATTTTTTATTTTATTTATGGATAAGAAGTGAAACTTATTTTTAATGCAAACCAATGATCGAAGTAAAAGCAAATCTGCGGTAATAATAGTTATGTAGTGTTTGTATTACCACTACTTATATTCAAAGTTTTTGTTTGACAAAAGCAACAGTAGTTTTAGGTTCACTCAGACATCACAAGAGGATCAACCAATTTTGCTGCCAATTTGAGTCCTCTTTCCCCGATTTAAAGCTTCTTATGTGAATCACTACATATTGTTTTGATGGAGAGCACAGACCTAATGCTCACAATTGTGGTCTAACTGTATATATATATAAAGTTTATATTATTTTTTCGTATTTCACACCTATAATGTTGAATAGAGAGGAAGGCATAGAAATGTTGTACTCCGGAAATGAAGATTAATGGTGACCAACACCGAAGTCAATGCGAACGCATCGAACCGACAGTGAAGAGCAGCGCCTAATAAACGGTAATGCAATACAACGCCATATATCGTCTTCCTCTCAGTTTATGACCATTGCCTTCAACTAACTTATATATAGTGAAAGGACAACAATAATGGCTCGCAATATGTTTGTGCTGTGCATAACACAGGAATATATGCTGTGTATTAGCTCATCATCGGTACAACAATTGCTGTGAATTTGTCTCAAAACTAATTCTGTTTCAAACAACTGTAGGACGGGATCAGAATTATAAGTATTTGAGCGCAACATAGAATTCATTACATTTTTACATATCAATGGCTTTTGAATGTTAGTGTATTTAGTATTGAAGTCAAGACTTAACTCAAGGCTATATATATTTTGTGAAAAAAAAGATAATATTGTGAATGCATTGCAAATAACTTGGAGTTTGCTTTAAAGCATAGACTCGTTTCCAATTTATGTTTTATACATTTGAATGAGAGTTCATTTTATTTACTCTCAGCCATTGAAACGTTACGATTTGTGATTTGCCACCGGCTTAGGGCTGTGTTTGCATTTATAGTATGACACACACAACACAACTCTCTTTAATTGAGATGAGAAACAAAATTAGCTGACATACTATCCAAGAATATTTAATGCCATCACTGTTTCATCTCAACAATTCTTATGACTTATTCAAAAGATTTCACTTTTTATACAAACATAACAAATAAAACAATAAAATCATAAAAAGAAATACAGAAATATTATATCAATTATTATTGTTTTTGCAATTTTTCGGCTTTTATTGTCACTACTTTTTCATTACTCTCTCTCTCTCTCTCTCTCTCTCTCTCTCTCTCTCTCTCTCTCTCTCAAATTATATATCTTTATTCTCTA
>JAQIXV010000808.1:0-17298 GCA_034700625.1 Tectocepheus velatus
TGGTAAAATCGAAATATTAGACTCATATCAATTTCTGGCTGAAAGTTTGGATAAACTTGTTGGGAATTTACGAAAAGCAAATTATGATTTTGTGATTACGAAAAAACTTTTCAACAACAAGCTTGGCTTCTTATCTGAACACAATGACTTATTATTCAGAAAATCTGTCTATCCATGCGAATACATGACATCTTTCGAAAAATTCAAAGAGAAATCTTTACCAGAAAAAAGTATTTCTTCTCATCTTTGAATCAAACTCATCTTTCAGATGAAGGCTACATTCATGCTCAAAATGTATGGAAACAGTTTAAAATACGGGATTTGGGAGAATATCATAACTTCTATGTGAATCTCGATACAACTCTTCTTGCAGACATTTTTCAATCGTTTAGAAAAACAATTCACGACACATATGTACTAGATCCATGTCATTTTCTATCAATCCCCGGCCTTGCCTGGAGCGCTGCACTTAAAGAGACTGATGTCAAACTTCAATTATTACAAGATTCAGATACGTATCAATTTTTTGAGCTTGGAATTAGAGGGGGAATGTGTGGAGTGAGTAAACGAATGTGTAAAGCAAACAACCCTGAAATTGAAGACTTTGATAGCACAAAACCCGTTTCATATTTAACCTATTTAGACGTTAATAATGAGTACGGTTGGGCCATGAATCAGAAGCTTCCAATGAATGAATTCTGTTGGCTTAGTGAAGCAGAATATGGAAAAATTGATTGGAAATCTATTGACACAGAAAATGAATTCGGATATATTTTAGAAGTCGACTTACAATATCCTGATATATTGCATGATCTACATAAAGACTTTCCACTTGCACCACACAAGATGAAAATCCCAAATGAATTATTAAGTGATTATCAAAAGAGAACAATTGAACACTTAAAACAATTTGGTTATCGGCGAACTGCAACTGAAAAATTGATGCAAACTCTTTATGATAAAAAGAATTATATAATTCATTTCAAAATCCTTAAACTCTATCTACAACTTGGACTTGAAATGCCAAAAATACATCGCGTTATTCGTTTCCGACAAGAAAACTTTCTGAGTTCTTATATTCAGAAAAATACACTACTAAGACAAAACGCAAAAAATGAGTTTGAAAAGGATTTATTCAAACTCCTTAATAATGCTGTGTTCGGAAAAAGTTGCCAAGATCAAAGAAAACACGATGACATAAAACTTGCCTTAACTGAAAAACAAGCCTCAAAATATTTGAGAAAACCAAATTTTGAACAATTTTATATTTTGGATAATGACAAAGCTTTGATTAAAATGCGCAAAACAGTGGTTGATTTGAACAAACCAATATATATTGGATTCACTGTTTTGGAGCTTTCAAAATATCTATTATATAATTATTATTATAATCAGTTCAAATCATTTTATGAAGATAAGTTAACACTTGCCTATTTTGATACTGATTCATATTTATTCGAAATCCAAACAGAAAATATTATCGAAGAATTAGCAAAAGAATTTAAAAAAATAATGGATTTATCTAACTTAGATGAAAATCATAAATATTTTGACAAGTCTCAAGCAAAGGTTATTGGTAAATTAAAATTAGAATACGGAAGTGATATTATCAAAGAATTTATAGGACTTAAATCAAAATTATATTCAATTCTTTACGGAGAAGACTCAAATAAAACAACAGTCAAAGGTCTTCAAAAAGCAATTTTGAAGAAATTTGTTAATCATAAACATTATTCAAAAGAAATAAATAATAACAATGTATTTGTCTCATCTATGAGAAGAATACAAAGCAAAGAACATCAGATTTCAACCGTAAAAATGAAAAAAATGATATTCCATCCAATGGATGACAAGAAATATATTGAAGATGATGGCATTCATACTTTGCCTTTTGGTCATTATTCTTTGAGAGATATTCATTAATGAATTAATAATCGTATCGTATGATTCAATAAACTGACTATTTTTTTAATTGACAAATAATTATTTTCACTATTTCTTTTCAGATCAGAAAATTGAGGTCAATATCGGAGGGAAGTCAATCAAAATGAATCAAAATGATTGGATTAAGCATGAATTCATTGCAATTCATTTCAAAATTACTCTCTGGCGAAATATTTTGGATCGCGTTCAAGACTTTGCTAAAGACAAACGACAAAATATCGAACAAACCAGTGATGAATACAAGGACCTTTTGGTTAAACTGTTCAAATTTATGGAAAAGGGAGACTTGGCTAAAGTTTGCAATATCTTTGATAAAATTGAAGAATACAAATGAATTGAAATGTTTTTAAATTAAAATTATATAAACTTAAACATAAATACCTATTGTATTCAAATTTTCTTATTACTTTAATAAAATTATTTTCTTATAAATTTTAATTTCGTATAAAAATTTATTTTCAGAATCAAAACGGATGGTTCTGAAGTTTCGAAAAACTAATGAAGAGGCAAGATTGCCAAAGGCATTCATCGATCCATCGCCAATACTATTTCTCTATTCTCTTCGTGGTTTCGATCTTAAGGATGGGGAGAGGCGTTATGCCCGGACAGGTGTCAAATGTGACCTACCATTTGAATTTACTGGACAAATTCTTCAATTAACTGAAGGCATTGAAGTGAAATCTGAATTCATTGGCAGTGATGAGATTTATGTGGATATGATTAATAAATTGGGTAGAGATATTGAAATAAAGAAATCTGCTCCTATTGCAAAAATGGTTATTGAACAACGAATTTATGTGAAACCCGTTTTTGATAAAGAAGAAAAAGAAAGAAAAGGTAAATTTATATCAGTAGTAAGGCCTAAAAGACGTATATTTCCAGGTGAAATGGAATTCTTTTATAAAAATAACTAATTATTTTTATTACATTTTGAAATTTCAAACATACTATTCTACAAAATGGAGGAAAAAGCACTCGTCCCTTATAAATTATATCCAAGTTCGGCTGGTTTTGATTTGTTTGCTTTCGAAAAGGCAACAATAAAACCAACAGAACGAATGGCTATAAGGACTGGTATTAGAGTCGAATTGCCAAAAGGCAGTTATGGAAGAATCGCCCCTCGTTCTGGTTTAGCATTGCTTAAAGCAATTGATATCGCTGGGGGAGTTGTTGATCAAGATTACAGAGGGGAGATAAAGGTCATTGTTTGCAACAATCGAAAGGAAGACTTCGAAATCGAATGGGGACAAAGAATTGCACAACTCCTTGTCGAGAAACTTGTAAACTGTGAAAGAATTATCTGCACAAGAGCAAATGAGATGTCAACAACTGATCGCAACGAGGGAGGATTTGGTTCAACTGGAAATTAAACAATTTTCTTTATTTTACAATTTTATAATACATTTTTTTAATCAATATATCGTTTTGTTCTTTATTTGAAGTAAAAAATTTTAAATATTCTTCCATGGTATATCCTCTTGCTCTGAAATATATGTAAAAGAGCGAAAATATTCCACACCTTATTGATTTACTTGATTGTATTCTTTTATGATTATAAATAAAACGTTTCCCATTTTTATCAATGAAGTCAATAATTTCAGTTTCTTCAGGCTTACGTCCGTAACTGTCGAAGTATTCAATGGGAGAATTCTTGGGAACATAAATTGCGAACCAATGTGTACCAGGCTCTGATGATGGATCAGTGTTAACGATGAAACCACATCCCTTTCTCACTCGTTTGATTGGTAATAAGTCAATTGGTTTGACACCACAAAATATATTTCTTGTGTATTTATTTTTTTCAATAAAATTATAAAGTTTTGTTGTATTCATATTTGATTAAAAATCAACTGAAACATTCCGGTTCTCATCAATTTCATTAATATTATCAAACTTGGCATAACAAATTAATTTCAATGCTCCTGTAATGGCTGTTTTGAATTTAAGTTCAATGTTTAAATATCCTTGTTTAGGAATATTGACATATTCTCCCTCTGTTGGTTGCTCAAAATCAGTGTTCAAATTAAAGGCGAATAAACAATACTGTACTTTATACATTTCATAATTAATAAATGGTTCATTATTTAATGCTCCAATATTCAAGAGAAAATCATAATATTCTCTGCTATATCTATCAGACTCAAAATCAGGTGTATATGGTGTTGAAGGTATCATCACTCCATTTAAATGAATTGCTACATAATTCAATTTATGATTCTTGAAATGGATCTTTATGGATTTTTATACCATGATCCGTTATATGATGAGTCTTCGACCAATCCAAATATTATTTGACATGGTAATTGTCCCATAAAAACATCCAAATAAAATGAAGATTGACTTCCTGGGAGATTAAATACTTTGATTTCTGATCTTTTGACCGGATAAATTGCTTTGCTTTGTCTCAGGGCCATAGCATGTGCATTCATCAGATTAGGAGTCAATTTAACTTTTCTGACAAATAGCGATAAGTTTAATAAATTGAGTTTAGGATGAACTTCATCATTTGCAGTTCCTGTACTATCTGCCGTTCCCATCAGACAGAGTTGGTCTGGTGCACGGTCAAATGATATATGCATTGTAATACCATTCAATAACAATCGATCAGAGTTGAAAATAGATGCATGAATTCTCCCATATAAAATAAATTCTTTACTTCTTTTGGTAAGTTTTTTAAGTTTTTCATCAAGAGATTCAGGGTCGGTTGCTATATCAGCCGAAGTCACAGGTGTAAACCCCGATGATCTCATATTGAACTGTTGTCCAATTGCATAATTTTGAGTAAGAGCTTCAATAAAGGCTAAATAGTGATAGGTTTTTGAAGCTTGGTTAACCAAGGTTCCATTTAAATAAATTGATATTTGATTGAAAACTGTATTTAATCCATAATTGCATAAAGCAAATTTGTCATCATCAGCTGTAGTGTAATCAGTTCCACCAGGTTTGATTAGCTTTCCTTTCAATTGAAGAAAAACATTTTGTAAATCCAAATATTCATCAGTTGCAACAGGAATATCAAATTCAATCGTTGATCCACCGGTGATTGCAGAAACTTGTCTATATTGGACAAACCATGAATTTTCAATACTTCCTTGAAATTGCACTGGTTTAAATTAATCCAATTCACTTCTCATTATTTCAAAAGCCATTTTTACAACTTCTCTCTTCAAGAGATACAGAATAAATGAACAAATATCAAATATCAAATATAAATATAAATTTTATTCAATTTAATTCAATTGGTCTCAATAGCAAAGATACAGACATTTCACCTTGGTAAAAATATAGTAATTTATCATATGAATTAATTAAATTAACAGATATTGAATGAATTTCATCAACGGTCAATGGAATAAAATATTTTCCATTTATATTGTATTCCGATTTATTTCTCATCCATTTAATTTTACGCAGAATTTTTTTCTTCTTGTCGCAAACGAATGAATCTCTTATGATGTTACATTCAATGTATAAAATTTGATCAGGAATTGATTTTATTTCTTCTGGATTTATACTAATAATTGTATGGTAGTTGATTTTATCAGTGATTTTTTTACCCCAATTAGCAAGGGGAAAATTATCTGATGTAATTTTTAAATAATCACTAAGTTCTTTACTGAAATTGACCATATATTTAACTAATTCATGTCCATCATGGGTATTAACTGTACCGATTTCATCTTTTTTCAACCAGCTGATAATACCAGGAGTAAAGAGAAATTGTCTTTGATCACCTGTTTTTCTAAATGTTATATCGCAAGGTTGAAATAATATATCTTCTTCATGTGTGAATGGAATTCCTTTTTGATTAGCTGGGAATGAATTTGGAAGCGTAACATTTAATTCTTCAATTGCTTTTAAATTACATTCGAATGCAACACTTCTATGAATATCAGTTAATAATTCTTCAATATTGTTGTAAAAATTTTTCAATTTTATTTCAAAATATTTTGAAATCCAATCTGAATACATATCTTGAACACCAGTTGTAGGTGGTCGGTATAATCTTGTCAACTTTCTACTGTATTCATCTTCATTTGAAAGTTTACCAGATGCAATTGAAAATTGATAATTTCGAATAACATATTTCAATGACATTTTCAATTCAAAATTTTTTGATTGTATACCAGAATCTTTTTCATTTAGATCAGATGGTAATACAAGATCTATTAAAGCACATTCCATTTTTCTTTCCAATTGAATATGTTTATCGAAAACTTGTTTGATTGAGGTTTCTGTTTCATTCCCATTTGCCTGTTTATGTAGATGAATGATTTCTGTGTCTTTGTGGTATTGGAGATTCATCGTTGAAAAATATCAAAGGTTTTATTGGTTCTTTTTCGATTAACTCTTCTTCTTTTTGATGATCTCTTCCTTCCAGCTCTCTTTTTTGGTCGTTTCAATTTTCTTCTTAACAATGGTTTTCTTCTCATTCCTTTCCCTTCAATATCTGGTTCTTTTGGTTTAAAACCTGTTTTGATTTCTTCAAAAACTGATTCAACACCTTTTTTTGCACCAGTTTTAAGTCTACTAAAGGCTTCTTTGCCAAATGTTTTAGCGTGTTTAACTAAATAATTCCAAACTGGTATGCCGTAACGTCTAGCCCCCAAACACCTAAACGTCCAGATCCTCTTTGATATGGAACACCACGATAATAAACTATATCTAGTTTACCTCCAATTTGATCGGTGTAATACGAATTATAATCACAAAAATTTCTGGAGCACATATTTTGTACGTTTATCTTATAGTGACTGTAAATTGAATGCACTATTTACTAGAAATAGGTCGTATTTTTATACAAATAGAAATGAGTCCTTTTTTAAAATAGATTTTTTCACCAGAAATATCACGCAATGATATTGTAATTGAATTTGAATGAATAACTCTCAATGGAATATAATTTTTATCTGGAATTCTTAAAGATGTGTTTGATTGATCAAAAATAAGAGTATCCAAAACATTTGCCTTAATTGTATTAAAATATGATTCGGTCAATATATCAGAATAAATAACAATAAGTTCCAGCTTTTTTTCTTTGTGATTCATTACTTTATAAGGTTTACACCATTCATTTGGATTATATTTTTTATTCAAAAAATCTCTCATTTGAACAAGTCCAGGATATGACACTCGAATAATGTCATCTAAAACCCAACGCTCTTTAATTCCAAGAGCTTTTTTTAAATTCTCATTCAAATGAATCATATAATACATCAATGGACTAGGTTCAAAATTAACAGTCCCTGGTTTGGTTATTATTTGCATTTTCATCATACTCCAATAATAGTCATTTATCATGTATGGATTAGGTTCATGAGAATGTGATATGAATTCTATTGGTTTAAATTCAACACCATCTTGAGGAACATTATTAATGAAAGAACCAGGAAAGTGAGAACTTATTTTTTGTATTACTTTTTCGTTGATTTTTTGTATTGTTTTTTCGATATCTCGTGTCAAGTTTTCAAAGCTATCGTAAGCCTTTTTCAATGGAAAATAATATTCTTCACGCTCCAGAAATTAAGTTGCATATTTAGGAGAATACTTATAATGTGCTGATACATATAGGTTTTCATTAGGATCATAATATACAACTTCCATTGCATAATTAACACGTAATCCTAAATCACCAGAATACATTGGTAAGAATAAATCCTTCGGCAAATTTATTGAAATAAGACCACATTCCATATGCTGTTTGAATTCAATTGGTTTAGGATATTCAATTGTAAAATCACAATCATTTATTGGTTCAGTTGCAACTTTATTCAGAAAAAATAAACTTTCACCGTGCATAAAAATTTTATCCATTTATTAATAAACAAAATAATTACACTTGCTTTAATTCATTAAAATAATATGAACCACGAATCAAATTACCTTTTCGATCTTTTAATCTATACTTAACAAATGGAGATGTATTATATACTTTATATACAATAAATATTTCTTTTGAGTAATTTGGTTTATAACCTTTATCAAAAACACTTCTTTGCAAAAACACTAACATTATCTCCTCTAGTTAATTTTGGTTTCTCAGTCATTGTTTTATTTCTATACAAATTCCTGAAAACATGTTTTTCATTGTCTTTATCAACGTCAATTGGTCTGAATTTTGTTCGACTGTGTTTCGTTCTGTTGTATCCATCGATTATTAGAGGCAAAACATCAATAAATTTCTTTGTTTTCTTATATGAAAGATATTTATATATTTTATTTTTGATTGTTTGATTCCAACGCTCAACAATAGATGCTTTTGTTTTATCTTTGAGTACCATATGTTTGATTTTTCTCCATTTAATATATTTTCTCAAACTTCTATTCGTAAATTCTTTTCCTGCATCTGTAGTCAAAATCATAGGTTTACGTTTTGTTTGGCGAAATATTTTTAGAAAAGCTTTTTTTACAGATTCAGCATTTTTGTTTAACAAAGGTTCAGCCCAACCAAATTTCGATAACGTATCAATCACCATTAATACATATCTATAATTATAATTTGCTTTAGGATTTTGAATTTCAATCAGATCAGCACTCCAATTATGATCAATATGTGTTGATACAATTGGATTTCGTTTGAATTTTGAATTGAATGTCGAATGAATAGAAGCAGTCTCTTGTTCTCTGAGCCAATTCTTTACATCTTTAGATTTGTATTTTATATTTTTAGATTTAAGTGAATCCAATAATGATGCAATTCCTCTAAAACTAGCTGGCTCATTTAAATTGTAGTAAATATCTTTCAAAACATCATAAGAATGATAACCAATCGACGCCAACGTTGGCGTCGTCGTATTCGTCATCATCAGATTCGATTAAAATTTCTGGTGAAAAAACTGATGATTGTTGAATAGATTGTTTTGGAGTGGCAAGACTTTTTGGTTTAGTTGATTTTATCTTTGTTTGGATTGTAGTCTTTACTTTAGGCCTAACCGAAGGTTCTTTTTGTTGAATTGTACCTTGACTTGTTGAAGGGATACTTTTTGATTGTGTTATTGGTTGTGAAGGAGTAATATTTTTTAATTGTGATTTTTTTGTACTCTTTGTTGCAGACAATGGAACAGGTACAATTCTTCTATGTTTTTTCTTTTTTGGAGCTTTAGTTAATGCACTTGGTGGTCTTCTTTTTGGAGTCTTCTGGCTAGGAAATGATGGCTTTGATTTGTGAACGGTGTCAATTTCCTCTTGTTGAGACTTGTAGTTAAGAAAACGTCTTAATGCTTGAGAATAGAGTTTTGCTTTTCTTTCTTCATCCAAGTTACTATCCAAAATATCTTTGATATCAAAATCAAGATCATGCATACGACGATAAACTACTGGAGTTTGCAATTCTTGTAAATTGAAAAAAATATCTTCATCTCTTGTTGATTTTTTCCCAGTTGGATTATCTTCACTGATTAATTTCATTCGTTTAAATGCACTCATTGTTTACTTATCTTTTTAGATATAAATTCACCAAGAACTGTTCCGAGAAGAGCTAAAGCAGGTTCAATTAGTAGCGGTAGAAATCCCCCTGTTTGTTGAATCAATTTACGTCTTCTCTTATTTGTGGAATGTTTTGAAATTTTTCTTAAAATTGTTTGATATTTAGCAAGACTTTTAAAATCACACTTCTTAAGAGGAACGTTTCCTTTTAAACAATTTAAAGCTAATTCACTTATTGAATCAATCACACAATCGTTAGCACCAGCCAATAATTTCTTCCTTTCGTCTTGACTTTTAGCAGATGATAACTTTTTTAGTTCTGGTAAACACTTTAAAACTTTTGCAAATTTAAGATACTTTAACAAAAGCATACGATTCTTCATTTGGAAAGATATTGGTCCGGACTCGGACTTCTTCTGGCGTGTTCTGATGAAAATCTAATAATAAATAGCTGAAAGGCTTATTTTGTGTAGCTTCTTTATAGGCATTTAAAATGAAATGACTGTTAGCGCCATCTATTTGACTACTAAGTGTCTTAATTTGTAGGGTTTCTCTTGGATTTGACATCAATACAATATATGTTGCATTTGATGAAATGTCTCTCATATATTTTGATTTAGGAAATAAATTTTGAACCAATAGAACAACAGTTATATTTTTGTGATGAGAGATTTTAGTAAACATTTCACTTATTATTATATCATTTGATATCTGATGCATATTATCATCGATGAATAAAAAATTTTTCTTAGCTGGATCAATGTCATCAATAAATTTTTTACTTATTAAATTCACTTTTTCAATATTAATTCCATGTATTTCATCAAATCTTGGAAATGATTGTCCAGAATAATAAATTATTCGATCAAACTTGAAACCAAACAATTCTTCCATAAATAACATCATCTTTTCAGCAAATGTCTTCCCCGAACTTGAAGGGCCGTAGATTATGAATCGGGAAGGATGAGCTAATGTTAAATCATACATTTTGCAATTCAATAAAACATAGAACACATTATGACATTCAAAATATTAATAGTTGATGAATATATTTATTTTAGTCATTTAACAAAATTCTTCAAGTTAGAAATGTCGTCCATGACGGTGACCTATGAATTGACCGAATACGAATTGACCGAAACATGAATTGACCGAAATATGAATTGACCGAAAAGTTAATTGACCGAAAAGTCAATTGACCGAAACCTAAATTGACCGAAAAATGATTTTGATCCACAACCAATTTAAACCCAACCTAACTTAACCAAACCTAACTTAACCCAACCAAACCTAATCTAACACAATCAAAATTAAGCAAAACTTACCTAACCTAACCAAACATAGTCAAATTGATATAAGCAAAAAAAATCATTTTTCGGTCAATTCATCTTTCGGTCAAACGACTTTTCGGTCAATTCATATTTCGGTCAATTCGTATTTCGGTCAATTAATGTTTCGGTCAATTCGCATTCGGTCAATTAAGTGAGTCCCATTGCCATCGGCGCTGAGGAAGTGGTCTTCAATTGGAAGTGATTTGACGAGAAGAACCATATGGGAGAACCGGCTCTTACAATGAGTTCTGGTTTCTCTGATTTAAGTCTTCGGCCGAAGCTATCAAATAAACGATACCTTAGTTTTACAAAAACGAAAGATATCTCAAAGTCTGGTCCAAAAAGTATTAATTATATGAAGAACCCGTCCGTGAGTTCAGAGTTATTTAGCTTAAGAAAAAATATTTTGTTTTTGAAGAACCCGTCCGTGAGTTCAGAGTTATTCAGTTTAAGAAATAGAGTTTTGCGATCACACACTCGAAGAGATGTTACCATCGATTCCAGTGATAATAATAGTCGAAACAATACCTCCGAAACCGTGGGAAAGGGAGGAGGAGTCGTTTCCATCGACTCATATCGACAGCAAATTCAAGACAATTATAGTTATTAATTGCTGTGATTTTAGCTTTAAATAGCTTTCAATAGATTTTAATATAAAATTCAAAAACACATAAAAATCAAAAACAAATAAAACTCAAAAAGAAGACTAACAAACGTTAACTACATCTGTATATTGGCATGAATTCAGTGCAAACTTGTTGTGCACTTAACGTGTTTTAAGTACTAATGAAGAGTCCGATCCAACGATTAACCAAACGTTTTAAGGCTTAACATAATTGCCATTAATTTATTTCTCAACAAAACGACGATTGTCTGCACATCACAACAGACTTGAATTTGCCATAACTTTCACCACAAGTCATACAATCACTCGTCAACACATTTTTAATAGTCATAAAACTCGAATCAATTTTATATCCCATCAATGGTTAGCCATTGTTAGAAATTATTTAATTTATTTATATTTAAAATTGATTTTAAAAATTAATTTGTTTTGTTAAGAATTTTGTTATAATTTTTTAATTCTTAGAAATTCTTAGAGATTTTATTTTGTATTTCCCTCACTTTTTGTAGATATGTTCATATCTAGAGGGGAGGGGTGTGGAATGCCCACTCTTTACCCGTGCTCAAACCAAGATTCCAATGTATTTTTTAATGGAAAATAATTTATAAATAATTCTATTCAATTTTTGATTGAAATCATGATTTCAATGTGTTTTCAATGGGATATTTTATCAAACCTTTGACTTATAATTAATTTAAACTTTTATTCAAATAATTGTAAAACTTTTATAATAACGTTTGTTATGTTTCATTAGAAACCAGTTTTTATGTATAGATTGAACGCCAAAATTGGGCGTCAATTCTCTGACTTGAAGTTAAGTCTTAGGACTGAACAGTCGTTTGAGCTTTTGCTCAGTTTTTCTATAAATTTAATTAAATCTAATTTTGAATAAAAAGAGTCTTTAATTTAAATTGAATTCAGTTTTATTTAATCGAATCAAAGCATTGATACAAAGTTTGTCGAAAAGTGTCGTATAATTCCACCCTTTGGTGAGATTCTCCAGATCTCGGGTTTCTTGAGGTAACCCTCCCTTCAACTGAAGGGTTGTGTCCGTTTGTTGAGCACCGGACCCCCGCTCAGCACACGTCAGAAATGTTTTTAAAACAAACTAGAAATGAAATAATCAATATAAATTAGATTAAAATAGAAAATTTTAAATTAATTTAGATTAATTTATATTTTATGATTGAAATTGATAAAGTTATAATGATTTTTCCCTAAAATTATTAGCTAGTTCAAATTTTCAAAACTCTCAACCATTGGAAAAGACTCTAAGTTTGAGATCACGCTCATAAGGGTTTGCCGAAAATATACTTGGTTAAAATGAAAATATTTATGTTAAAAATATCTTGAATATTCAATTTTCAATTTGATGAATTGATTTCAATTATCATAAGAATAATTCAAAAGTTATTACAGTTTGATAATTCATAATTAATTCATAAATATCGTAGTAATGCACACAATCACAATACCATTGAGTTTATTGTAATAGTAGATAAATTTCACACTTGGTATTTGTTCCATCAATTCAGTGTGGCTTTCATTTGCTCTAGCAACATCCTCACCAACTCGGGACACCCAATCCATTGAGTAGGAAATGTTGAAACATAAAGTGAGGAACGGCTTAAAGTCTTGGTCCAAATTTTTGATTTCAATGTTTACTACAGTCTTTCCCCTCTTGTACGACACGATCAGCTTTTGTTCTTGGTAAAAAACTTGATAAAGTTGTCCGGTCACACAGATGAGAAAAAATACTATTTTCCACAATACCCCTTCCATTTTCATGTCGCACATTTATCTTGGTCAAATTCAATATAATTTCATAATTTATACTTTTCTTGAAATTTATTTTTCCACAATGATCTTGATAATATATCGTAGATCATAAGACAATATTAACTTGTATCGATTTTATGAGATTTTATCTTATGGGGTATTAATAAAATTATAATTAAATTAGAAATTGATTTTACTAGGTATATTTCTTGAAGAAATTTAATTATACTATTTTTATGGAAATTTCATCAATCTATCCAACTGGCAAATGTACTAGTGTATTAAAGTTATTAAATCTATCATTAACTGTATTTGAAGAAATATAAATGATTTAGTCCTCTAATAAAACCACTTTAATATCTATTTTATATTAACTCTAATCGATAACACAGTCTAAAAAGGATAAGATCCTATCGCTTTATATCATAAATGGATGTTATCCAAAGTCAAAATCCCGGCCGTCCCGGGGTGGGTGCTATAACGCTAAAGCTTTATCTTATTATCACATCTGATATAATACCAAAGGGCTTATTATCATGCTTTCTTTCATGGTCTCTCTTTACTACCCACCTAAGTTACTTAATATCCTTGACATTTTACCTAACTTGAAAATATTATGGTCAAAATCTTAGAACTTACTCCAATAAAACTTATCAATTATTATCAGGAAGGGATATAATCCTTAAAGGTTGCCAGTCCCTTTCCAATGATATTAACCCTTGTAGACTGTATTATCAATAAATTGTTATACATCTGTAAACTGAATAAGACCGTACCTAGCTTAATAGTCTTGTTTATTTCAACACTGGCTTTTTTTCAACCTAAATAGATTTGAGTTCAATTTTACTAGTATGGAAATTAACTTGATTGAATTAATATAAAGTTGTATAAAAAATGTTATTAAAATATTTGAAAAAATTATATGAAATAAATAAAAATAATATTTCAATAAAATTGATTAAATTTCACAAAAAAATATTCATCAACTAGACTGCGCTGTTTTGAGCTAGTTTGTTTTCTTCGCTTGAGCATTCAAATTGATCAAATTAAACAACTAAAAGGTTCAAGATAAGAAATCCAGCTTCTCACTATTTTTTCTAGTTAATGGGATATAATCCACTCTGAAGCCACTCTATTCATCCGGTGGGCATTGAATAATTTGCATCTTGTACCATAACAGCAACATGTCATCACCAAGATAACAGAATCGCCAAAGCAATGTTTTGTTCAAAATATTAGAAACAAAATTTGAGGTCAGCCCTCGCTGTTGACCAGCCGTCTGTCCGGTGCTTTTCCTCGAATATTTGAAGAACTGGAAGAATGACTTTCATGTAATCCATCTTTTCAATCGATGACCTAGGTCTCGAAAACGGGATTAACTTTGATGTTGAACTTAGCTTGAACATTGTAATTCAAAATTGAACTCTCCGTAATTTTTATTAATATAATTTTGATGGGAGTTATTTTATCAAAAAGTTGTAATTATTTTGAATGACTCTTTAATTCAAACAATCTAGTTTATATAACTTTGAAATATATTAAAAGCTATAGCTCATGTCTAAACAAATTCCAATATCATGATTAATTGATTTATGAAAACATGTAAACCTAAAATTAGAAACTAGCTCAAGTTGTAAAATATAAATTATTATTCATCAGCAGATCAAGGTGGTATTTAGTATGTTGTACACGTTTACAAAAAATTTAAAAATATTTTAAATTTTTCTGGTGTTACATAGACCTTGAACACTCTGCTGATATAACTGGTTTTATCATTACACATTAGATTAATCTTAAAATTTAATCTAAACTATTTCAAAAATAGCACTTAAAAATCTCTAACCTCAAGGTAAATTATCTTATGAAATAAAGCTAATAAGTTCACATTTATTAATTGAAAAGTTATAGTTGCGTAGATTAATTTCAATTCTTCAAGACGGTTTTAAAATGAATGTAAACCTTGACGTAATATTTTTAAAAATTACTATCAATATTATTATTATTAAATTTTTTTTTGTTCTAGCTCAATGATATAATCAACAACTTCCTTCAAACAGTTAATACCAGTTTAAATATGAGTGGCTTTATTATGGGACTAATAAATGAAGTGTTTTACAAATATTCCAGCAAATATAATGTACTGGGATTTGATTTAAGCAAATATCACGCCACCTATGATTTGAATGGAATAAAGGATTACAAGACTGTCCAATGCCCGGATGGAACTTATTTAGGAGTCTGGGTATTCAAATATGGCGATTTCCATGCTTGGTCTTGGGCAGGCGCAGCTTGTGCCAAAGGAACGTACCAAGTTAAAAAAAACTTGTTTGGTTGGGATCGTGTATGTTTCTATGAAAGATAAAAAAAGTTCGATTGGACAATTATTTTCTATTTGATAACTTGCATTACTAATATTTTGAAATATCAAATAGATAAATAATTTGTGTGCCTAGAATATGATGGCATAGAATTTAAACTAGATGCTTTTAAACTATAATATTTTTAATTATTTAATAAAACAAGTCAGAATAAATTATAAAAATCTAATGATTAATTAATTAAACTAAATGTTCTTATATTAAGTACTTTCAAAAAAAGTTAAATAAAATTGATAAAATTTCACAAAAATTACTCATAAGTGAGAATGCGCTGAATTGAGCTAGCTTGTTTTCTTGGCTTGAGCATTCAAGTTGATCAAATACAACAACTAAAAGGTTCAAGCTAAGAAATCCAGTTTCTCACTATTTGTTCTTGTTAATGCGATGTAATCCACTCTGAAGCCACTGTATTCATCCGGCGGGCATTGAATTATCTGCATCTTGGACAAAAACACCAACATGGCATCACCAAGAGAATCATCAAAGCCATTTTTCTTCAAAGAAAATATAACCAAAAAATTGTGGTCAGCTCTCGCTGTTTACTGACCAGCCGTCTGTCCGGTGCTTTTCCTCGAATATTTGAAGAATGACTTTCATGTAATCAATCTCGTCATGTAATGATCCAGGTCTCGAAGACGGCACCAACTTTTATGTTGAACTCAGCTTGAACATTGTATTGCAAAATTGAACTGTTCATAATTTTCATTAATATAATTTTAATCAGTGTCATTTTATCAGAAAATTAAACTTGTTTTGAATTAATTTTCAATTAAAATAACCTTGTTTATATAACATTGAATGGTATTTAAAGCTACAGCTCATGTCCAAATAAATTCCGGTATCATGTTTAAATGATTTATGAAAATATGTAAACCTAAATTTAGAAACAAGCTCAAGTTCTAAAGTACAAGTAACCTTATATACATATGCCTAGATCATATTGGTATTTGACCTAGAGAAATGTTTTTAAAACAAACTAGAAATGAAATTTTCAACGAAAAATATATTCAATAATATAAACAGATATCTTATAATTAATTCAAGCACAAAAAATTTCAACTACAATACTTATCCTTAAAATGAACAAGGTTAATTTAAGTGATGACAATTTATTTATTTTCCAATTAAGCTTTGAAATTAGCTTTGAAAATAATTTTTCAGAAATAATTTTTTAAAAAAATCATTAAAAATAAATTTCAGGTAATTACCAAGGCAAATTCAGAAATTTTTATAATTCCCATAGAAAAAGTAACTTAATTAGGGAAATAATCAATATAAATTAGATTAAAATAGAAAATGATTTTTCCCTAAAATTATTAGCTAGTTCAAATTTTCAAAACTCTCAACCATTGGAAAAGACTCCAAGTTTGAGGTCACGCCCATTAGGGTTTGCCGAAAATATACTTGGTTAAAATGAAAATATTTATGTTAAAAATATCTTGAATATTCAATCTTCAATTTGATGAATTAATTTCAATTATCAGAAGAATAATTCAAAAGTTATTACAGTTTGATAATTTATAATTAATTCATAAATATCGTGGTAATGCACACAATCACAATACCATTGAGTTTATTGTAATAGTAGATAATTTTCACACTTGGTATTTGTTCCATCAATTCAGTGTGGCTTTCATTTGCTCTAGCAACATCCTCACCAACCCGGGACACCCAATCCATTGAATAGGAGCTGTTGAAGCATAAAGTGATGAACGGCTTAAAGTCTTGGTCCAAATTTCTGATTTCAATGTTTACTACAGTCTTTCCCCTCTTGTACGACACGATCAGCTTTTGTTCTTGGTAAAAAACTTGATAA
>JAQIXV010000809.1:0-17264 GCA_034700625.1 Tectocepheus velatus
AGAAGAGGGTCGGGTTCTCGTGTTGGAAGTTATTCACAATTAATTACTTCAAATGTTATGAAGTGAGTCATTGATTATTGGAAAAAAATTTGATTGATAATTGATTTTTCAGATCATTTCTCTGATATCACTGTTGTTCATGAAGATTGTTGAGATAACCATGGTCAGAGATCATTAGCGGTTAGTTTAAAGTTTTATCTTATTTTATAATATTGAAGGAATTGTAAAATAAAATTTTTAAACCTAGTTTAATTAATAAAAATCCCTAGCAAATTATGAAATTATAATAAATTAAACCAAAAGAAAAGCAAATGACATTGGTCACTGATAAACCTGTACTCAATTCTAATGATCATGATCTTTTCTAATAATAAACTACACTACAATTTGATTTCCATATTTGATTCTATTCTCTGTCTATCACTTCAACTCATCCATTATCTCAATCACAGAAATGGTATACAAAACAAATTCATTGGAGAGACTCAGGATTTGAATGAAGAAGAGATAATAAAATTGAAGAAACTGTATACGAAAATATGCAAGATCATTGAGACAAATAATTCCTATCTCATCCCTATGATGGCCGTTATCATAACGTTTACCCCTCTAAGCTTGCATACGACTCTGGTCAATACATTGGTCTTTGGAATTCCCCATTGTATTCATTACATGTTTTGGGCGCTTTATTTCTGGAATTTCATTGGCTTTCAATTCATTCAGTTTTACATAATTTCAAAGTATTTCAGACTAAGAGCCAAACGATTGGATCAAATTCTGAACAAAATTCGTCGAAAGAAACGGTTCTCAAAAATCCGGGAAATTCTTTACTCATTTGGTTCACTCTATAATGAGATCAATGAATACAACACTAATTTTTGGTCAAAATTTTTGTTTGCATTTTGCTTGGTATTTGGTGTACTTATCGTTTGGGTATTATTTTCAGCGATATTCCTATCCTTTCCATTTGTGGTCAGAATAATCTTCATTTACGCGACGATTGTATTCATTGCCATCTTTTTGTTCACAATATTTAAAGCCTCGTCAGTCAATAGTTCAGTGAATAAGTCCTACAAATCATTGAATTCATTGTTTATATCGTATTCTAAACACAATAAACACTTTTATTACTACAGAGTCTCCACTAAACTAAAGGTAAGATTTTGAAATTTTTCTCATTTATTAACAGATAAAAATTCATTTAATTGATCTAGATTGCGAATTTTATTGAGAGAGTATCCAAGAAGAGGATAAGCTTCTCGTGTTGGAAGTTATTCCCAATTAATTACTTCAAATGTTATGAAGTGAGTCATTAATTAACAAAACAATTGTTTGATTGGTAATTGATTTTTCAGATAATTTGTCTGATATCAATGCTGTTCCTGAAAATCGTTGAGATGACCATGTTCAAAAAGCACTAGTAAAGTTCCGAAATCGATATCTATTTTTAATGGATTTTTTTCAATTTATTTTAACTGAATGTGATTTATGTTAAAAATGTACCCATTTTAATGATCTGGGTCAATTATTAAAAATATTAGTTAATATGAATAAACCATTTTAATTAAAATCAATAACATTTAAACAAATAGAAGAATATTCTTTAAACTAATTAAATTATAAAAAGATCATGTTTATTTTAGCTGATGGGCTTTTTTCGCAATGAAAATTAATAGAGCATGCAATTATTTTCAGTGAATAATGAATTATTGAATTATCAAAAATAAGGTTCACTTCGAGATGAGAGCTCATAGAACATACTCTTGGAATTAATTAAATTCAAACTCAATAAACCGTATCATTTTAAAATTACACCAAGTTCAACTGAAAATAAATACAAACAACAATAAAATCTAAGAACCGTTTGAAGACATTCTCTATGAAATGGATTTGTGTTTGACGTCAGTCAGAGTCCATCCCAAGCGACGACTGCATAACAACCCTCTCATTGTCTTCACAATAATAACACTCTTAATGATCGGAAAGACATTGGCTATCATAACACCGGATGACGACATCCAAACACTGCTCATCATTGGAGATGTCGGCCACCTCTTGGTCTTTAAACTGCACTACAGTGTTATTTTCATATTCTCATCAATTAATATAAAAGTAAATTTAATATCACCTTGACAAAATGATAAGCTTGGCAAATGACGCTGATCACACGAATATCGATTTATTTTAATGAGCTTTTTCTTGAATTTGAAGTTTTTGAATATATCAATGATAAAAATATCATGATAAAGTATAATTATTCATTCAGATTTTCAAATATATTCAAGTAAATTAAGAAGATTAAATGAGTTTTTGATGAACTAATGGGCAAAATATCATTTAATTGACTCATTTTAGATATCATGGAATAAAAATTTCCATTTCTATTCGCACGTGAATTATATTAACCTTGGTCATTAGTAATTACCGTATATTATATTCGAGAGATATCCCAACAATTTTTTGAAAAATATTGGATTCATTGTTCGAGTAAATAGTTTAAAGTAAATGTCAAAAATTAATATCAATAAACGTTTAGCAAACAAAGTCCATGTCAACCATCAAGATCATCTTAAAATTAAGATTGAGAACACAAAAGATGAACCGTTTGATGACATTCTCTACGAAATAGGTTTGTGTTTGACATCAATCAGAGACCGTCCCAAACGACGACTGCATAACAACCCTCTCATTGTCTTCACACTAATCACACTCTTAATTATCGGAAAGACGTTATGTATAATAACACCGGACGACGACATCCAAACTCTGCTCTTTATCGGAGATGTCGGCCACTTCTTTGGCCTTAAACTACACTACAATTTGATTTTCATATTCGGCGCAATTCTGTGCCTATCCTTTCAACTCATCCATTATCTTAACCACAGGAATGGTATACAAAACAAATTCATTGGAGAGTCTCACGACTTATCTGAAAAAGAAGTCAAAAATTTGAAGAAATTTTATGCGAAAAAATGCAAAATTATTAAAATGAAAAACTCTTACCTCATCCCATTTTTTTGCGCTATCATAACGTTAACACCATTTATCTTGTATACGACCCTCCTTAAAACCCTGGTGTTCGGTGTTCCCCATTGTATTCATTTAATGATTTATGGATATTATTTGTGGAATTTCATTGACTTTCAATTCATTCGGTTTTATATTATTTCAAAGTATTTCAGACTAAGAGCCGAACGATTGGATCAGATTCTGTGCGAAATCCGTCAGAAGAAATGTTTCGCAAGAATTCGCAAAACTCTTCACTCATTTGATACACTCTTTAAGGATATAAATGAATACAACACTAATTTTTGGTCAAAATTCTTGTTTGCATTTTGGCTAACCTTTGGTGTACTAATCGTTTGGATTGTGTTTACAGCGGTGTTTCTATCCCTTCCATTAATAGTGAGAATTATTTACACTTACGGTGCGGTTGTTTTGAGTGCCGTCTATTTGTTCACTATATTGACCGCCGCTTCGGTCAACTATTCAGTGAATAAGTCCTACAAAACATTGAATTCATTGTTTATATCGTATTCTAAACACAATAAACACTTTTATTTCTCCAGAGTTTACATTAAACTAAAGGTATATTTTTGAAAATTTTCTTCTTATTTCTACTTCATAGGTTAAAATCCCTTTAATTGATCTAGATTCTAACTTTAATTGAGAGAGTATCCCAGAAGAGGATCGGGTTCTCGTGTTGGAAGTTATTCACAATTAATTACTTCAGATGTTATGAAGTGAGTCATTGATTAACAAATCAATTATTTGAATTAAAAATTGATTTTTCAGATCATTTGTATGATATCACTTCTATTCCTGAAAATCATTGAGCTGACCATGTTCAAAAAACATTAAATTGTTTCATCATACAGTCTATTTTCCTATTTTATAGTTCAAATTGTTTTGAAATATGTTTATCTAATATAATTAATTTTTTTTCCCAAATTCATTATAATTAGATAATTGTTAAATGATCCTCATAAAAATATGTTCGTGCAATTTTAATGACTCATTTGATGAAATGTTTATTTAAGTTTATTTTTAGTAAAATTATTGCTTTATTTGGAAATTATATCTCATATTATGTTTTGATGTCATTCTTCTGAGGCTCAGAACCGAAGACCCAATGGATTCATACGAAGAAGTTCTGAGTTTCAGACCATTCGATGATATTCTTTAAGAATCTATAATCGGGTCCTCATTTTCGCTCTGACCTCAACTTATCTCATATTAAAGATACTGTCGATAGTAATACACGAGAAGAGGGAACCCCTACTTCTTATTGTTGGCTTATACATGAAAGCAATTGAAATCGCCATGTTCAATAAGGCGTAACCTTGCACATAATCAACACTTCAAACAGATATCTCATTCCTATCAGTTGCGCAACTGTTAGGTTCACACCATTAAGCTTAAACACGACACTAGTCTGGGTTCATTAAATTTAAAATTAAATTAGACATTATATCTGGAATTTCATTGGCTATCAATTCCAACATGGGTGACATTTAGTCTTCTTGTCGTGTGGTTAGTGTTTTCAGTGTTTTTGGTATCCTTTCCACTTGTGGTCAGAATAATCTTCATTTACCCGTTGATTGTATTCCTCGCCGTCTATTTGTTCACAATATTGAAGGCCTCGTCAGTCAATAGTTCAGTGAATAAGTCCTACAAATCATTGAATTCATTGTTTATATCGTATTCTCAAAACAATAAACATTTCTATAACTACAGAATCTTCACTAAACTCAAGGTATGTTTACTGTGATTACCAGGTTTATACTTATTGAAAAATTGATCTAGTTCATCACTATCATCGAGAAGGTGGCCAAGAAGAGGGTGGGGTTCTCGTGTTGGAAGTTATTTACAATTAATTACTTCAGATGTTATGAAGTGAGTCATTGAGTGAACGAAAGAATTAATCTTTGAATTGATTTTTCAATACCAAGATTCTCTCCATTCAATCACTGCTATTCATGAAAGCAATTGAGATCACCATGTTCAAAAAGGCGTAATCTTGCACATAATCAACACTTCAAACACTGATTTTTATTCAAAAATTGTTTTATTTATTCAAAAATACAGAAACAGTTATTAAAGAAAAAACATTTTATTCACAAATCGTATGAAAATTATTATCAATTTTAATACAAAATCAAAACTTAAACAAAATTTACTGAAACAGTGAGTGAGGGGACAGTCCCTAACGGCCTGTGCCCTAACGCTTAGGACTGGTATGGCTTGACATCAGCTTCGGGTACGATATAATAGTCGAGAAAACAGTTGTCATTCATAGTCTGTTCCGCTTTTAAGTGGAACTGAAGGCTAAGAAAGCCCTCACTATTGGTACGGATCGACATTTTGGTCGCGCGGGTCAGTCCTCTAATGGTTGCCTTCATTAAAGACATCTTATATTTGTTGGACACGTCTTTCCTGCAGAGGAACTGTTCGACGTCCTGCGCCTCCCTATGGATGTTGTGGTCGACTCTCGCCGTTTCACTCTCTGTCCTCCATTGGAGGTATGGCTCCTGACTTGTGATCGACACCTAAGTTGGGGTCAGAATAACATTCAGTGAAAATACGGTTAAAAACTAAATATAAGTCTAGAAAACTGGTTATCACTGAATGGGAACTGACTCTACGGTTGGGGAACACCCTCTCAGATATTCACTGAAGAGGTGAGCGCTCTTCCAATGACTGATACCTGAGTTTGGGGTCAGAATAACATTGAATTTATTGTAAAAACGACTAAAAACTGGTTATAAGTCCCGAAAACGTGTTGTCACTGCTTAGGGAACTATCACTTCGAGGGGGGAACAGACTCTACGTCTGGGGGAACAGTATTACAGACCTGAATGAACTCCGATGAGAGGTCGGCGCACTTCCAGAAGACGACAATAGGTTCGGCATTGACTGTCACCTGATTGCAGAAATAGGACGGAAAGAGGATATGCTGTTCGCCGTCATCGAAGGTCGAGACCTCTGCTTCGGTGTCCTTTTTGACGGTTAGACACAACTTATTTGAATCCGTATTGTATGAGAGGGTGAGCGACGGCTCGTCGCCAGACAGTAGTCCCGTCCCATCACTCGTCTCATCCAATCCAAGGACTGACAACACACTCATGAGGTCCGGCAGTCGGAAGTGGGCGGCTCTGGACGCGACCTCTTCCGACACAAAGTAGTTCCTGAAGGCTGTCCTAAAATTCATGTCAAATGGGAGTTAAAAAGTGGTTTTAAAGGGGAAGGGGTGTAACCACTGACCTGTCTATGAAGCAGTTGGCCTGGAGACACTTACCCAGGTCTTGGCAGCTGAACTTTATGCCCTTGGAATCGATGGTCAATACGCAGGCCTTCATTATGTCAATTGCTTTCAACATTGGGATCAGTTTCTTGGGTTCCCTGAACTCGGCCTCAAACCGGAAGTGAGTCGGACTGTCAACTGTCGGACTGACGAGTGTTGGACTGTCGAGTATTTCGTTAGACCGGAAGTGAGTCGGATTGTCGACTACCGGACTGTCGACTATCGAACTGTCGACTATCGGACTGTCGACTACCGGACTGACAAGTATTTCGTTAGACATATCTTTTGAGTGGTTTTTCGGGTTGTCTTTGATTTGATCCGAAAAGTGATGTTTTGTTTTGTTTGAAGTTTTTTGAGTAAAGCTTTAAATGACTGAAAAAACTGATCAAAAGAATCAAACGTTAAGTCAATTGACGTTTTGATGTCTATCGCCATCTGTTGTCGCCATTTGTTTAACTGTTTTTTCGTTTGATTTAAGTTTTGATTAATTTAAGACTAGTTTACAGTTTGTAAAATAATTGAGAAAAATTGATTTTTTATTCACTACTTCACCATGATACTTTTGAAATTAATGATTTTAATCAAGATTTTATTGGGTTCTAATGGGTTAGCCTTAAAAAGGACAGTATTTTCAGTTAAAAACTCATTAAAAAACTCATTTTATTTGCAATTCTTATGAAAATTATTAACAAATTTAATATAAAATCAAAATTTAAATAAAATTTTACTCAAACAGTGAGTGAGGGGACAGTCCCCTAACGGCCGGTGCCCTAACGCTTAAGACTGGTATGAGTGGGCGTCAGCTTCGGGCACAACAAAATACTCGACAAAACAGTTGTCATTCATATTCTGTTCCGCTTTAAGTATAAACTGGAGGCTCAGGAGGCCGTCCCTATTGGTACGGATCGACAGTTTGGTCGCGCGGATCAGTCCTCTTATGGATGTCTTCATTAGAGACGTCTTGTATTTGTTGGACACGTCATGAGTGCAGAGGAACTGTTCGACGTCTTGAGAGTCTCTGTGGATGTTTTGATCGACTCTCGCCCTCTCGCTCTCAGTCGTCCACTGGAGGTATGGCTCCCGTCTTGTAATCGACACCTGAGTTGGGGTCAGAATAACATTCAGTCAGAAAACGGTTTAAAACGACTAATAACTGGATATAAGTCTAAAAAACGGGTTATAACTGAATGGGAACTGACTCTACGTTTAGTAAACACCCTCTCAGACATTCAATGAAGAGGTGAGCGCTCTTCCAATGACTGATTACTGATTTTGGGGTCAGAATAACATTGAATTTCTGTTAAAAAACGACTAAAAACTGTTTATAAGTCCCAAAACTGGTTAGAAATCACGAAAACTGGTTATCAATGTTTCGGGGAATGTCTATCACTTCGGGGAACAGACTCTACGTTTGATGGACAGCCTCTTCAGACCTGAATGAACTCCGATGAGAGGTCACAACACTTCCAGAAGACGACAAACGGTTCGGCGTTTACTATAACTTTGTTACAGAAGTTGGACGGAAAGAGGATATGGTGTTCACTCGTATCAAATGTGCCGACCATTGCTGTGGTCACCCCATTGTCCTCATTAACGGTTAGACACAACTTATTCTCATTCGTATCGTATGAGAGGGTAAGGGACGGGTCATCCCCTGACAGTAGTCCCGCCCCACCATCAGTGGGCTCATCACCAAACCCGAGGTACGACAACACACTCATGAGGTCCGGCAGTCGGAAGCTTACGCTAACGGGTATCACCTCTTCTGACATAAAGAAGTTTTTGAAGACTGTCCTAAAAAACGGCAAAAATGGGTCAGAAATGGGGGTAAAAAGGGGGTCGAATGGGTGGAACAACTGACCTGTCTATGAAGCTGTTGGCCTGGAGACACTTACCCGGGTCTTGGCAGCTGAACTTCAGGCCCCGGCACGTGACGGTCAGGACACAGGTCTTCATAATGTCGATGGCGTTCAACATTGGGATCAGTTTCTCGGGTTCGCCCATCTCTGCCTCAAACCGGAAGTGTATGGGAGTGTCGACAATAGGACTGTCGAGTATTTCGTTAGACATCTTTGGTCTGTGGTTTGAGTGTTGTCTTCAATTTGATCCGAAAAGTGATGTTTTTGTTTGAGAAGAGGTATGTTTTGCCGCAGTTTTTGATGTAAAGTAAATGTAAACAAACGTTAAGTCAATTGACGTTTTGATGTCTATCGCCATCTGTTGTCCATTTGTTTAACTGTTTTTTTTCAATTGATTTTAAGTTTTGTTTGATTTGAGAATAGTTTACAGTTTTTAAAATAATTCTGAAAAACTGACTTTTTATTCACTACTTCACCATGATACTTTGAAATTTAATGATTCTTATTAAGATTATTTGTGTTCTAAAGGGTTAATCTTAAGAAAAATTATTAAAAGTTAAAAACTCATTAAAAAACTCATTTTATTTACAATTCTTATGAAAACTATTTTTAAGTTTTAATTGAAGACTAGTTTACAGTTTTTAAAATAATTCTAAAAAATTGACCTTTAATTCAGAAGGTTGGCTTTCACCATGATACTTTTTTAATTTTCAATTCGAAGATTTTTAACAAGGTTTTAAATAATATCTTATTGAGTTTTCAAAGAAAAAAGTTTTATAAAGTTTTCAAATTGAATATATGAAATAAGTTTTCCTAGATTATTCTTAAAGCGTAAAAATTTAGCAAGCTTATTAGTTCAAACTTTTTTTACCAGCTAGATTTTTAAACAAGATAAAAGTTTTTCACAGCATATTGAAATATATTTAATTAATTTCAAAACCTAGTATTGAATTACAGTTTTTTTTTCATCAAAATTATTTTAAATGGAGTCAAAGGCAAACATCTTGTTTTTTATCGGGGCTTTGATCTTGTCCACCCACCTGGTCAATTGCCACCTGGTGTATGACTTCAACGAAGACGATGACGGATCACTATCCGGCAAAATGTTCCGGAGCTTTCGCTTCCAGAGACCCGGCGCTTTGGGAGAGCCTTTCCCGGAATGGGTGAGACTATCAATAAAATAAGCAAGGCGCAAACAAATAACCAAGCTTGAATACCGAAACAGGAAGGAAGAACCTACGACCGCAACCCCAGACGACCCCGGATCGACCCGTTCGACAAGATGGATGAGGACATCGCTAACTTTAATGACGATGACGATATTTACCGCTTTGGTGTGGCCGTCAACAATCGCCTTGGTCCTAAGCTAATGCCAGGTAAAAAATTGGGACCCAGAGCGTTCAGGAGTAGGAACCTGGGCAAATTGAAGTTCGTAAAGAATCATGGCTTCCTTTTCAACCAGGACGTAGACGACGACAACGAGCCTGGTAGGAGAGTCGACAAGCTATTCGAGAGCTTCGGTTTTTGACCTAGCCTAAATTCAATTTATGAATAAACTATCGATTTAAAAGCATTTATCTTGGTTATTTTTTATTTTTTTAATGAATTCCTTAAATCAAAAGCCTATATAAAACACTAATTAATGGCGTAATCGATGGCGTAATTGAATGGTGTGTTTGAAAAGGGTATTGAATTTCAATGGCTTTCCATAAGTAAAGGTATTAATTGAAAAATCGCTGGAATTTTGGTGTAAACAACAAAAATGAGTAGATTTTTGGTATTGTTCGTCAATTTGTTGATCATTTTGAACCTGGCTCAATTTGATGAGGCAGCATCGGGGAGCAGGATCAGAAAAGGTGGCCAAGGTAAAGGGAACGGCACTTATGAGGACAGCGCTCCGTCCATTTCAAAGGTATAGTATAAATGGATCACACGTTCACCTTGCTCATTTGAGATGTTTTTTTCAATAGCCAAACATCAAGGCAAGGACAATCAAGGTTAAGCCAGGGTCCAACAAGGGTGTCAACGAGGAAAACGATGAAGGTCAAAACAGCGGCGGCTTCAGCATGCCCAAGCTCCTGGTACATAGAGTATACACCATTTGATTATCAAGGTGATTAAATCAAACTTAAAATATGATCTAGGAAGGACAGCTGCCTCCCAATCCCCAGGCGCCTAATTTCATTGAGCTGGCCAAGAAAACTGAGGACGCCCTTGCTGCTGTGGATGTGCGCACCCTCTCCGAAACAGAGGCCGACAAAAAACTGGGACCCAAGCTCAAATTTGGAAAGAAGCTAGGACCAAAGCTAAAGGCAAAGAGCTCGGGCAAAATGAGTTTCATAAAGGGCCACGGCTTTGAGCTGGAGTCAAATAACGAGCAAGCTCAGTCGCAAGGAATGCACGGCAGCCTGTTCGACAGTTTCGGCTTTTGAATTGGCCCTTGATCACATTTTTGATTTATCTTAAATAAACTGAATTTTATTATATTTTATTTGATTTCATTTTATTTTATTTCCACCTTGGTCATATTTTTACGTAAGGGAAAGGTAGGGACTGAATGCCAACAAATGGATAGGTATTATATTTCACTCGATATTCATTAAATGAGCGGTAATTTAGTTATTTTCAAATAAAAAACAAAATGAACGCAATTTTAATTTGTTTGAGTTTGGTTATAATTTTTAACCTTGCTCAACTTGGTCACGCGCGAGTCAAGAAGAGCAAGATCGCTATTACCAGTCTCAACGCAACCGATAGCAATCAAAACGTCACCATCAGACTACGCAAGGTAAACGTTGAAAATCTAGGTATTTTTCTTTTTGCTCAAGGTAATTTTTTTTAGAATGACAATTCTTCTCTGGAATTCCGTGATATCACTGACAGTATCCAAGATACTTATGATGCCCAGACAAGGGCCAAGCTCAAAGGTCGGGCCGTACATAAGCTCGAGGAATACGCACGCAAATCAAATGCGAGCTTGGTCAAACCTCTGTGGGAGAGCAAGATTGATATTATCCCGATAGACGAAGGGAGCAAGATTAAAAAGCCTAAAGTTGAATCTAAAATCTGGGTCAAAGAGGAAGCACCTGAGGATCAAACAAGCAAGGTGGAACCTATCCAGGGAAATCGAGCAAGCCTGGTCAAACCTAACCAAGGTAGCGAAACAAACAAAGTTGAAGCCTCTGAGGATCAAACAAGCCTGGTTACACCTATCCCGGGCAACCAAGCAAGCAAGGTTGAAACTAAGCCTACAGCCGAATCAACAACTACGATAGCAAGCTCAATCAAACCTACCCAGGGTAGCGAAACAAACAAAGTTGAAGCCCCGGAGGAAAATTGGCTCAACTTTAATGGTGAGCTTGGTTATTTAATTTTCTTTAATAACTCATATCTTTTTATTTTAGCTAGCGGTATGGGTAATAGCAAGTTTAACTTGTTTGGAAGTTTGGAAGACCAAGCTCCAAGCAGAATTAATGCTGAAACTAAGCCTACTCTCGAAACCACAACATTGAAGCAAATTAAAGAGAGTGAGCTTGGTTATTTATTTTTTTTCCTTAATAATTAAGTATTTTTGTTCTAGCTACAACAATGAGTGCTGAACTGGATCTTCTAAAGGATACTAACGAGGATGTGCTCTAGCTGCTTTTACCCTCATATTGACTATTTGAGTAATAAAATTCTGTTGATTTGAGTTATGGTCATTTTTGTTATTTTTATTTATGAATGAATTAGAGCTCAGAATAAGACTCAGAATAAATGCCAACTGAAAGGGAAGGTATGGAAAGGTATTAGATTTCACTCGAAATTCATTCAATTATTTTCAAATAGCATTCAAAATGAACGCGTTTTTAGCCATTTGTTTGAATTTGGTTATAATTTTTAACCTTGCTCAACTTGGTTATATGAGTGTCACCAGTAAAGGACCCGCAATCAAACACTTGGTAACTGTTTGTATTTATTGTGTTCAAGGTAATTTATTTTATCTGTATTAAGCATTCCAATGACAACGACACGGCGGACCTGGAGTTCCAAGATATCTACCAAGGTATCCAAGACGCTTATCAACCAAGATTACAGAGAAAGTTCAAGAAAATAACCGATCGCGTGCCCAAAGCACCCCGCTCAATGCACCCGCCATTCTCATCGAGCCCATTTTCATCACACCTGGGCAAAAATCTCCATGGCCACCGTGCACACAAGCTTGGAACTCTCCAGGACCACCAAGCTGGCAAGGTTGAAACTCTCCATGGCAATCAAGGTGGCAAGGTTGAAACTCTCCAGGAAAACCAGGCGAGCAAGGTTGAAACTAAGCCTAAAGTCGAAACCACAACAATAATTGCAAGCTTGATCAAACCTACCCAGGGTAACCAAGCAAGTAAAGATGATAGTAAACCTACAGTCGAACCTACAACTACGATAGCAAGCTCAGTTAAACCTATCCAGGGTAACCAAGCAAGCAAGATTGAAACTAAACCTACAGTCGAGCCCACAACAACAATTGCAAGCTTGGTGGTACCTATCCAGGGTAACCAGACAAACAAAGTTGAAAATAAGCCTACAATCGAAACCACAACTACAATAACAAGCTTGGTCAATCCTATCCAGGGAAACCAAGCTAGCAAGGTTGAACCAACCCAGGGAAATCAAACAACCCTGGTCAAACCTATTCAGGGGAACGAAACAAGCAAGGTTGAACCTATTAAAGGAAATCAAACAAGCCTGGTTACACCTATCCAGGGAAGCCAGACAAGCAAGGTTGACGCAGTCCAGGGAAACCAAACAAGCAAGGTGGAACCTATCCAGGCAAATCAAGCAGGTCTGGTCAAACCTATCCGGGGTAACCAAACAAGCAAAGTGGAAGGCCCGGAGGAAAATTGGCTCAACTATAACAGTGAGCTTGGTTATTCATTTTTCTTTAATAATTCGTGTCTTTTTTATTTTAGCTAGCGCACTTGGAATGGGCAATAGCAAGGTCAACTTGTTTGGAAGTTTCGATGATAAGTCTAAGAAAAACTAAGGAATAATAACAAGCAAGGTTGAAAATAAACCTAGAATAAACCTATTCTGTTGATTTAAATTATGGTCATTTTATTCCTTAAATATTTCTTATTTTTTATATTGAATTAGAGCTCAGAATAAGTCTCTATTGTATTGTTATATTGAAATCGATTAAACAATTTGTTGCTATAGTTTTGACACAATTTCAATGTTTTTCAATACAAAACACAAAAAACTATTATTTCAAACATTAATTGAGAGTAAAATTACATTAAAACTGAGCCCGAGATGAGAGTTCACGCAATTATTTTTTAACAAGATTATTGAGAAAAAAAGCATTGCTAAAAATAGTACCTTGAACATAAACAAGAGGAATTCCATCGAGAAAACTCATTAAAGCAAAAAACATGTTATCGTAAGCGATATTTGAGTGTATTTTCAGAACAATTTATTTCTGGGATTTTTTTTCGCTCATAAAATGCAAAAACTCTCTTCACGTATGACTTAATGCCATATTCTGTGCGATTCTGTTCATACATTTCCCATAAAAAAAAATACTCACTAATGGATTTCAATGTGATGAGCAAGGTCATCCAAGTTCAAACATCAACAAACACTAGTTCACACACCAATTACCCTGTTTTAATAGGCGAATCACCTTGCCGATTTCCTGTTTTCTATATTAAACATGTTAAAATATTTATTTGAATTTGTTTGTTGAGAGTTAGGTGACCTTGCTTATCACCCTGAGCAATTTTAAATATATAATTAATACGCGAATGTATGCAAACATTTTTACTGACAATTATTTTACTTTCTGATGGGTGTGAGCGCCGACACCCGTCGTTGTCGAGTGCATGTGCTGTGCGCTTATGCTGTGCTGACAGAGTGAGGGACAGCACAAGTAGTTTCTGGCGTTAAGACTGACTATTATTATGTGTTTTCATAACTCAACCAAAAGATGATACGAATTGAATGGATATTAAAATTTTTGTTATAAAATACATCTGAAGGCCATAACAATAGGAGAGTCTATTTGATAGTTGAGTTTTCTATTTGAATATCATTTTCTTTCGCTACACTTCTATTCGCGAGTTAATTGTCTCCGATTACTGAAAAAACTGGTAGTCGTTCACCAGTCGACTGTCCCTTTTTTCATGAGGGGAAGGGAAGAGTCGTTTTTTAATATAGAAGAGCGAAAGCAATGTTTCGGGTGTTGTTCCGCATCAGTGAGAAAAACAGTTGTCTTTTTTATGCTGTGCTCCTCTTCACTGTTGTTTTTTATGCTGTGCTGTCGTTCCGCTGATAAGTTTTATCAAGAATATTGATAATTGATCTGAACTTTTCAGCCAATGTTGTGGTGAAAGTTGTTTTGTTTTCATCTTTTTTACTAAACTTTTGTTAAATTTTTTTTATCAGATTTTTAGTGAAAAAAAACAAAACAAACAAATAATGAAACCAATAGTCAGTCATATCTTGTGTTCAATTGTTTTGTTAAATAGTTTTTCAAATTGTGTTCGACTGCGTGGAGTCACACTCGAGGTAAATATGAAATTCAATTTAATCTAGCAATTATTTAGCTACATAAAAATTTCTATCTAAGACATTTATCAAGATGAAATTAATTCTCCATGTCTCATAGTCCAATTTAAAAAAATTCATTTTTATGCCTAGTTGATTATTTATTAGCTCACAAAAATTACAGTTTGCAAGGTGAAAAATATAAGGTTCTAAAGCTGGTTCACCATTTAAATAGTGATGAAAAACATTTTGTTGAAATTTTAATCTATTGAAAAATATTACAGTTTTTTACATATATTTCGATAGTTATTAAATTGTCCAAGTTGATTATTTGACTAGCTCATAAAAATTACAGTTTGCAAGGTGAAAAGATACGGTTCGAAGGCTGGCTCCCAATTGGGTGAAAAATGAAAAGGATAAATTGAATTTCAAACTTTTTTTTAATTATTACAGTTTTTACATTAATTTCAATGTTTTGCCTTATTTTGTAACCGACCCCTAAATCAATGCCAAGTGGTTTGGGTTCAACTCAGGGTAAATTTTTTTTGGGGAGACGTATTTCCTCTAATAAATTATTTAAATAATTTATTTCAGAAGTTATTAATAACTTTTAATAACATAAAAGTCAGACAAAAATAAATATTTAAGTCTGAAAACCCACTCATTAATGAGTTACGCCTTTCTTCCAAAAAATACCCATTATTTTAGTCATTAGTAAAACTGTAATAAAGTCTTAACTCAAACACAGTATTCAATAAACAGACAAAAAAGTCTCATATTTTTCATTAAATAAGTCTAAGATTACAGTCTTTTAGTGAAAAAATAGATATCTTATCCACTGATAAATATCAAATACCAAGATCATATTCGATAAATACAATGTTGAGACTATTATTTGTTTTACAGTCGCATCCGTTCGTCATTAGGGACGGCACAGAATACAAGGGCTATATTATAGACATACTGAGGGCTATCCAAAACATATCAGACCTCGACTACTATTTATACGACGCAAACGATTTGGGAACTGTTGACAGACGTCACCAAATAATTACGGGACTGTTGGGCGAAGTCTGGACTAACGTAAGGCACAGAATAAACATAGGGTTGAGTCTTTATATACCGTATTTCTATTACCCATAAAAAGGCCGCGGATTTCGGCATTTCCAACATTGAAGTGACGGAAGAGCGCAAAATATTTGTTGATTTTACTGATCCGGTGCTCAACTATTCGGTCAGCGCTCTGTTGAATAGAAGGGACGTCGAGGGGACAGACATCCGTACGTTTGAAGAGTTGGCAGATCAGACGCGAGTGACGTACGGCTCGTTACGGGACAGTCGTGTTATGGAGATCTTCGGCAATACAACTGACTTTATGCTGAGCCGTATGTTTGCGCTGATGCACAGCAGAGGCGTTCCGGTGGACAGCATTCAGGAGGCCATCCAGAGGGTCAGGAGAGGGAAGTATGCGTTTATTGGGGACTCGTATACTGTCGAAGAGATGGCTAAAAGTGATTGTGATTTGACTGTAATCCGAGACAATCGCAAAGACTTTCGGCGACACATCTCTATAGCACTGCCCAAGGGATCGGATATTGTGAGGATTTTCAATATTCACCTAGATACTTTGGTTAGAAATGGAAAATTGGATGAAATTCGTGATAAATATTGGAAATCTCAATGCAATGGTAGCACACCTTTGATTCAAAACACTTTTTCTATCAATTTGTTTATTGTTTTAATTATTTGTTTGAAAAGTATTTTTTTCTTCGTTTGAGCTTTTATTTTGAATAAATGATTTACCAAGATCAATAGTAATTTATTCATTTAATAGTTCAATGTTTAATCTAAAACGATCATCATCAATGAAATTATTGAATTAATAAACAAGAAAAATAATTATCTAGATAATGGAAAATACAAAATATTTAATGAAATTTTGATAATTTAATAGAATGCTAATGTTATGGTCATTTAAATCATAATTGGATAAAAATAATTATAAATTTACTTAAAGATAATACGCAGTATATTCCATCGAAGTTGATTTGAGCAAGTTGATTATTTTGAAGCCATTGAAAAATTAGATTAATTATTTAAGTCCATAAAATTCAAGTCTTTGAAGAATTTCAAATTTAATCTTGTTCAATAATGAATAACTTTGGAGAACAGTATATTTCTAAGTGTGATTTTGATAATACTTCATCTTCGACCATGGAAGATTCTATTAGAAAGCTAAATATACGTAAAATATTAATAAATTATTGGATCTTGTACAGATTTGATAAAATCAATGAAAAAGTCGATAAAAAGACTGAAATAATTCAAAAATTGAAGTATTATTTTGTGCTTACATTCAGTTTGATATTCATATCACTTCAAATAAGTTTGATCTTGGGCAATGATCAACATTTTTTATATCGAATTGCAGACAACCTGGACATAACAAAATACATGTACAATAAAACTATCGTTTTTCCCGCAATAGTCATAATCAGTAGTTTAAATTCAATTGCCTTAACACTAATCCTGAATAACAGCAATACTTCTCATTACAAATGGTTTGAAATCATTGAAGTTCT
>JAQIXV010000810.1:0-17210 GCA_034700625.1 Tectocepheus velatus
GATGAATTGATTGATGAAAACAAAAGACTAAAACAATGTCTGAATGTTTTCAATCAATTCAAGACTTTTGTTGATTTAGTTTTCAATAAATTGAAGAATAATTTGGATTCAAATGATTTACAAGAATTCAATCGATTGCAAGAAGTTTTCAAAGAAGTAATCAGTAATTCTGAAGACATCCGAAGTGATAGCAATCCATTGATTGCTTCAAAGAAAAAGACAAAAACTAAACTCAAAAGAAAGAAAAGTGTTGTTAAAAAGTCAGCCAAAAGTGTAGACAAGACTTTAAAAATCACCAAAAAATCAGTTCTTAAGTCTGAAGACACAGATCTAGACTCAAATGAAGCGGAAAACAAACAATTTGTTTGCCGTTTCATCAGTTGTTGTAAAGGCTTTTCAACGGAAGAAAGTCTCGCAACTCATACAAGAAGTCACATAAAGACACGATTCTGTCCGAAGAAGTACTTGTGTTCTGTCGAAGGATGTGATTACAAGACCGACAAACTCTATCGACTCGAAGGACACCTCAATATTCATAAAGGGGTCAAACCTTTTAAATGTCAATCTTGTGGCAAAGGGTTCACTAATATCGCAAATGTAAGACTTCATGAGAGAAGAGCCCATTCCTTAGGTGTTATCGATGAGACATATCTCTGTCCAATGAATGGCTGTTCAAAAGTGTGTAAAACAAGAAAACAGTTTTTATTTCATCAGACGTCTCACGAAAAGGGAAAGCAGTGGTCGTGTAGTCATCCCGACTGTGACTATAAGACAGTCACCGAACGTCACCTCCAGTTACACATCGAGTCTAAACACACGGAAAGGGTTCCGAAGCCTTTTAAGTGCTCTTACGAAGGCTGTGACAAAGCCTTCGAGAGGAGGTATCACCTGTCGATACACATCAAAGGTATTCACACCACCGGTTATGACTGTCCACACGAGGGCTGCAATAATCACTTCAAAAGTGTTTACGGTATGAGAGATCACTTGAAAGCAAAACACTTGGGGGTTGTGTTGATGTGTGAGTGGCCCGGATGTGATTACACGGCTCCCACAGTATCTCGACTTTGGTCTCATAAAAGGATTCACTCGGAGTCAACCTTTGCGTGCGATTGGCCTGAATGTGGAAAACGGTTCAAACGGAGGGAACAGTTGGAGCTCCACATCAGGAGACATAATAGCGATAAACGGTATGCCTGTCATTGGCCTGGATGTCAGTACCGGTGCGTCGATTCCGGAAATTTCCAAAAACATAAACGAATTCATGAAAGGAATCTCAACGGTTGATTATTTTTCAAATTATCTTGGTTATTTTGATGATCTTGGTTTTTATTAGCACTTCTACTCAAAATGAGAGGAAAGCCTTCGTTTATGAATTTATTCTAATAAAGATTTTATTGAAATTCATTAAATAATAATTTAAATTATTTTTTGTAAAAACAATTTTATTCCAATTTTCCAAAACTGAAATAAATGATTATTTATTTGTATTAATTGAATTGAATGTCCTAGTTCAATTTATTTGTTCATGGTTAATTGAATTACATTTATTTGAAACTTATCTGAAAACGAATGATAACAAAATGTTTGGAAAGTCTTAATTCAAAAAAAGTCTAATCAAAAATATTTATAGTTTTTAATAATTGTGTTTATAGTTTTATCAAGCTCATAATTTCCAAGTTGTGTGACATCACTTTATCGGAGTTTAAACACATTTTCTGTCGGAATCATCAAAAAAATTGTCGAATAAATCAATTGATTAATTAGTTTCTCGATATAAAAAAAAATATTGAACTCAAGTATTGACTTTCAATAATGAAAGTAAACTCAACTTCTTTTGCGATAAGAAGTGACCCTCAAATCAAATCATATCAATTGATGTGAACTTAAAATTCATGTTATAAACAAATAGTCACTCATTCGAAAAAAATCAGTGAATTCCTGAAACCTGTGCTCAGATTTGCCTGAAATTGATTGAAAAATGACAAAATCAGATAAAAATGACTACTTGTGCGGAATCGGTTCGTGGAGACCAAAATGGCTACAATGGATGGCCACTCCGTCAGTGTTTTTATTCTGGTTGAGTTTGACCTCGCTCATTCAGGGAGGGTCTTATACCTACTTCATTGCATCCCTAACAACGCTGGAGAAGAGATACGCTTTCAGCAGCACTATATCGGGCCTAATATTGATTGCAGATAACATACCTGAGTTAACTCTGGGTCCTGTTTTTGGATATTTGGCGACTCGTGTCCATCGGCCTCGACTTCTCGGCTGTTCGCAGATTATCGTCGGTTTGGGCCTCTTTTTGGCAGCCCTTCCGTACTTCATATACGGACCGGCTGTTCATCTGCTAACTGTCGATCCTAACTCTTTAGGAAAGTACAGCACAAATAAGACAATAGAGTTCTGTGATTTGAATAAAGACAATCAAAATATCTGTTCGGAAGGCAATAATGGCTCCAATACTGTGATACCAGCTGTTGTTCTGATTTGGTTAGCTTGCTTCTTCAATGGATTTGGATCGTCAGCCTATTTTAGTGTTGGCGTACCCTTTATCGATGATAGTGTCAAAAAGAAGAACTCACCAATCTACATCAGTAATTATCAATTGGATTGAACTAGATATGAAACTAAACTAAATCGATTTAGGTGTTACTACCTCTCTGAGAATTTTGGGGCCGACCACTGGTTTCTTCCTGTCTTCGCTCTGCCTGTCTTTCTACGAAGATCCAACAAGTATAATTTTCTATTGATCTTGTCATTATGTTTAAAAATTTATTTAATTGATTTATTCTAGTCAATCCTGGTATCAAAGATAGAACAGATCCAAGATGGGTAGGCGCATGGTGGCTTGGTTTCGTCGTGTTGGGTATTGCCATAATATTGGCAGCACTTCCCCTCTTTTTCTTCCCGCCTCAGCTCAAGAAGGAGTTGAGACAAAAGCCAGACATTCAGAAGACAAACAAATTACTGAAAGTCAATAAAACTGTTGACTCTAACCCAGAGCCGAGTCAGTGGTTGAGCCATTCTTTGGACTCAATTTTTAATTGAAATTTATTTTGAAAAACAGAACTTTGGATACGACTGAAGAGATTAGTAAAGAACCCGATATACGTGTGTTATATAATTGGGACTACAGTACGTCTGTTCGCAGTATTGGGTTATTGGACTTTCAAATCAAAATACATTGAGTCTGAGTATAAGAAGTCGGCCTCCACTGCAAACCTCTTCTCAGGTGAATTTTATTGCCTAGTTAAATTTAAAAATTCAATTGATTTGGTTTTGTTTCCAGGTATAATTGGTGTGATTCCATCAGCCATTGGGATATTTTTGGGCGGATTCTTCATCCAATGCTTTCAGCCCCGACCCCGAGTCCTCACCTCATTCACAACTGTTGTGGAAGTGTTGGCTCTAATGGGAATGTTTTCCGCCCTATTCCTCGGTTGTCCCCAATCGGAGTTTGCAGGTCTTCAGAATGAATCTCAGTTAGTTTTCACCTTGCTTTGTTATCGTGGTTGATTTGTAAATTTTCCCACAAGATTCAGCATGCAACAAACGTGTAACCAAGATTGTTTCTGTTCAACAAAATCTTTTCAACCGATTTGTGGTCCAAACAATTCGACAAATTATTTCAACCCGTGTTTCGCCGGTTGTGCCAAAGACTCGCTAAACAGAAGTGCGGATAAATTGAATGTATGTCCACTTATTTGAGACGTGAATTGAATTCTGTTTTTGGTTTTCAAGGAATACACGAATTGCGAGTGTTTTGTGGGAACGGCTATTGAGGGCTATTGTAATAACAACTGTGGAAATAATTTCTTCATTTATATAATGCTTTTGGCCATAAGTAATATAATCGGAAATTTGGCCAAAACTGGGAACTCGATCATTGCCTTGAGGTATACATTACTTCATGATGTTTAACAAGGTATTTTAAATAGTTTTTTAATTTAAAAGGTGCGTTGACCCTATTGATAAGAGCTTGGCGATTGGATTGGGTGGTGCATTTTTTTGCTTATTTTGTGAGTATTTTTTTGCTTGGTAAACTTTTAATTTTCAATCGATTTCCATAGCGTTTATACCCTATCCCCTGGTTTATGGAGCGGTCACTGACTCTACTTGTCTTATATGGGATGAGTCGTGCGGTCGGAGAGGAAACTGTTGGGTCTATGACTCAAAGAAATTCAGAAATTATTTGCACGGATTGACTCTCGGCTTATATCTGACCGGATCTCTGTTTGACGTATTCGTTGTCCTTCTGTCCAATAGAATCAAAGATCTCTACGATGACAAAGAAACTACCAAGAACAATTTGAACAAGTTGAACAAATTTAAAACAACTAGAAATTCTGATCAAGTTGATGAAAATGAAATATTCTAAAATTGATTACAAGATAAATTTTTGAAATCCTACAAATCATTCAATCAATTTTAAGCAATTTCATCTAATTAAATAAACTAGCTAATGAACTGGGTAATTTGGGATTTGAAAATCTCGGCGACAGGTTATAAATTATTAATATTTGATATGATTTCAATAGGTTTTGTTAAAACTATTTTATAAAACTTTCATAAAATGAAATAATAATTGGATTAAAGAATTATTTATTGAATTTAAATGTATTGAGAGAAACGAGAGATAAAACATCCAAGTCGTGGGTCTCTAAGGTTATCGACTGAAGAACAGAACTCAATGTCATCTGTCAGACCACTATCTGACCCGAATCTATGATAAGACTGTCCACTCAATCCCGGTGTCGGCGGACATATGGCAATCTTATGGGTGACTTTTGGCGGTCTTATTCAGGACAAGTGGGACACCGGGAGAGTACTGGCGGAAGGGATCAGTCGTTTACGAAAGGCATCCGAAGACGCGTCGTTCTGTCATTTTTAAGGTGAGACTCATTTGGCGGTTATCGGAGTCTTTGTCTCACCCGACAGACCTTTGACACTGAGTAAACTCAGGCCCCTTTTGATGACATACGAGTCCAGTCTTGAAGTCGAGTCCCCTCAGAGTCACTCCTCTTCTGCCTTATCTCTCAAAAGAATTTTGAAAACGAAATGATTGTCCGAATGATAATTTTGCTGTCGTTAAGAGCCTTCGCCACTCCTCAACATTAACACCGAATGATTTTAGGGATCCGTAATCCTCTCTCTTGCGAATCACTTGAGATCATACCGGAAACCAACGGTAATCCGTGGCAAACATTGTTCTCGTGTTTTTCTATAGCCGTTTTACGATACTTTCACTCATACCATAACTCTTCTCATAAGTCGGTAACGACTTAAACCAATCTCTCATTTGAAAGCCTTTTCGGCTAAAATCCTGAAACCTTTTGGGGCTTCCGTTAGCATACATGTCCTGCCATTGCAAGACTTGACTCCCGCTCCGAAAAAGGCGCCACTAAACACAACTTTCATTCACTTCGAGGTCTGTTAGAACCAACAATTGAACCCTTTGGGTTACCGTTCCTTTACTTGAATTGTATGTGACTGCCAAACACTACACCCTCTTTGGTCTTTTGGACCAACCTTTGAACCCTTTGGGTTACCATTCCGTTACTTGAAGTTTGCTTTGAATGCAAAACATGACATCTTTTCTACCCTTTGAAACAAACACTGAAACCTTTTGAGGTCTCGACACGAATCTTGTGAACACTTTTGATGTCCAGTATTTCGAAGTCCTAATCGTTTCTTTGACTCCTGAAGAGAGCCATAAGTTATGACTCATAACTAAAACCCCTTTCACTCAACTAAACGATAATTTGAGGAAAATCTGAATCCTTTTTGGGCTTACATTACGAGACTCATTCCCAAAGGGAAACCAATGTTTGAATCTTCCTTCTGATCGGTTGACCCAACTTTAGACTTGGGGTGAAATTCGACCCTCATTTGGCGACAACTACTCCTCGAAAGAGGCCTATGATTTACAGTCCATTCCCTTTTTTGAGTTTCTATTGTCTGCAAACCGTCCATTAGATCTTTGACTGTGTGGCCAATCAGGAGGCGCCCAAACGACGAATCGTTATTCCCATCCCTCACCTCCTGATCCCCCGACTGAACTCTACAGTGACGCCCCACTAATGAGGACCACAGCTACCGGTGCACTCGGAAGTCGGGTCCCCATTAGGGTGCACAGGGCGTCGGTAGAGTTGTAAGCGCCGGAGGTTCTCGTTTTTTGTAGCTAGGTGATGTTTACCAAGGACAAGAGCAAGCTGCAATAAAGATAACCATGATCTCTATGAACGATGAGTGCCGGAGGTACCCCTTTAAGGACAAAACAGCTCATAAGTCCAGAGTCGTCGGCTGAAGGCTATGATATTGACTTCTCAGCCACTGATTTGAAACCTTGTTTTTTCTCTTTGCCTTCATTTACATCTGTTTTGAACATACAATGCTATCGACAACATTACCATTGATGGCAAACATGAGAATCCATTGATAATTACTTCTTGTGATTAATTTCAGAATCTTTTGATTGAATCTGTTTTTGAGTTTTTACTATAATTTGATTCAATTGTTGTTCAAATATTTTTCACAAATCCTTTGAATTGTTTATTAAAATTATTTCGTTTGAAGTGACTCTCGCTTTGACTGCAGGCTAACATTGAGGTGAAGCCAACCCTCTATAATGCTATTCAATAAAACATTTAATTAATAATCAAATTATTTAAAACAATTAAATGTTTTTCAATTTATTTCAAAACTAAATCTATTGAATGATTTCTCGCATTTTATTCATATTATTGTTAAAACAAAATCAAAAGTTCAGTAAATCTGTTGAATACCGAAATCAAAAGAAATGTTTCCAAAGAAATCAAATCCAAACAAATCGATGGCATCGACAAGCGGAACACAGGCAGTACAGGCAGTACAGGCACCACTTCCAGTTACATTACCATCGGATTATGAAATAGATATACCCGCTATTTGGGGCACTCAACCAAGAGATCCGTTTTGCCGTTTGGTTTATATCCACAGAAATTTTTTCCGAAAGCTTAGCCCACCCCCAGCAAAATTACCATTCTATGAATCTTTTTTGAAGGCATGGATACGATCTTCGACTATGGAAGCGATGAACTACTGTTCTCCACAGAGAATCCAATACTATAATCAGTACTCCAATGACACGACGACTCAATTCGAACCCTTTCAAGTGGTTATACCGAGGATTACAGTTCACAATCACGAAACACGAAAGATAAAATACTCAGAAGATATCGTAACGTATTTCAATCAAACTGTTCCGCGACAACTGGGTAACCATATTTTCATCAGTTATTATGGGGAACTTCAATTAATCAAAACACAGATTGATCTCAAAGGCAATTACAATTGCACTCTCGGTAAGACGCCGCCAATTACCGCCATATATCCGGTCATATCATATCGATATGAAGACACACCAAAAAGCAGTGCATTCGTATTTGGTTTGGAATACAAGTCCGGCGATCCCCCGGATAGAGGCAATCGATACTATCATCGAAATAACGATAGAGTTCTCAGACACGGAAACGTCAGTGAAATTACTTTTGATTTGACCAACGATTTAACAAAAACAATGAAATCGATTAAAGAAAAGCAGTTCTTCGGTTTATATTTGTGCGCCGGCGCCAGACTTGTTGTAACTGATGGTCTGAACCAGGAAATAACCAAAAAGGGTAATCCACATCATATACCTCACAACAGAGATCTGTACCAACAGGGAGGGGTTCTCTTCTTCAACGGGGAGTTGCGTTTGTCTTTTTATCAGTCCAAAATATTAGACTCGAAGAAAAAAGAATTCCGAGCAGATGACATGGAGAAATACATGGGTAAAAAAATATATCCATATCATCCCTTTTCGTTACGCCCACTTTTCGTGCAAACAATTCTCTCAATGTTTGACCGGAAAAAAGGTTTCACTGAGAACCGCACAAAACCCGATCCTTTTCTTGGGTCCGATTGACTCTAACTTCCAAACCATCAGTTGGTCTCTCAGTGTTAGGGCTCCCGGCATAGCTCCGACACAGCGAATCGGATTCCTTGAAGTACCCGAAGGCGCCAGAATTATGGCCATCGCTAATGGAGAAGAAGCAATCGATGAGCTTAGAGCGAGGTTACAGTACGAAAAACTTCAGGACAGTGTCGTTATTGCAGGTGTAGGAAACTCAGCCTCGGAATCACAATTTTTGATTGAAGCCTCACGAGTGGCCTATATGAAACCAGAAAATGATATTTTGAAAAATATACTCGATCCCGATGAAGCACGTGTCCTCGAAGTTGATCCTCAATACATTGGACGCGATACGACTCCTGCTCCGAACCATCCCAAACCACTCTATCGAGAATACAACACAAGGAAATTCACCAACATACTCAAATCATTTGAATATTTCGTGCCTCCGATGTACCCTCCATTCTATTATCCCCCCGAAGAAGTAGGAATGAAAGCAAAGTTCTTATATTACGGGAAAAAAATCGGGAGATATTATCCGGAAAGACTGCCTTTGTTTTCAGGCGTACCGAATACAGATCCGACGAGATATGTTTACAGATCAAGGGAAGACCCATCGCAACAAGTTACCCTCCAATACAAAAGACTTGATGAGTATCAGTGGCAGAGGATTGACAAGAAAGATGTCCTCGATGCAGAATGTCATGAATATCGCACCGGTGTTGACGGTTGGCGTTGGCAGAAGAATTCTGAAGAACCTGTCGCTACAATGAAAACACTTTGTTATGTTAAGAAGTAAAAGATCGAATAGTATCGGAGTCAGTCTAAAACATGACACAAAGACAATCGAAAGAATTTATTAGTAAAATTGTATTTCAAATGATATGAATTTCTTTCAAATTATTTAATAAAAGATTTAATTCAATTGAAACTCATTTTAATGAGATTTTGTGATCATTTTATTTAATTATAAATTTTTAATAATAACAATAAATAGATTCAGTCTTCAGTCACTCTCTTTGCGAGACATGAGCTCTCATTCTGATCGACATATTTGCATGTTTTGACATCCCTGACCAGTCCCGGCTCACAATCACAATTACCCGGTTGGAGGCAAAACGACGTACATTTGGAATTGGGTTTTTGACACGTCCTCTGACATAGTCGGGTACCACACAATCATATCTCATTTCTTCGTTCGCAAACTACTTGTTGTTTGCACTGCACGGATGAACACATCGGCCGGGCCTTAAGTCTCTGACATATCCCGGTTTGCACTCAATATTTAGATTGAAACTCATTTTAATGCAATTATTGGTCAACTTTTAATTTTCAATCGATTTCCGTAGCGTTCATAGTATGACAAGTAGAGTCAGTGACCGCTCCATAAATCATGGGATAGGGTATGAACTAGCTAATGAACTGGGTGATTTGGGATTTGCTGTTCGCATTGTTTAATGACAACAAAAATGAATTATTTATTTGTTTAAACATTTCTTATAATTAATTTACAAATAGTTTTAAAATAATTGAAAAGAATTTGTTTTATGAAAAGAATTGAAGAAAATTCAGAAAAAATAGATAATTTGTTTCGGAAGTCATCCCTAAGTACTGCGAACGCTGGGTGTCCTCAAATCTGGATCCGGATCTGAAAGATTCAAATAAATTATTTCAAACATTATTTAATTGATTTATGAAAATTGACCTTCAGGTCCAGTAGCCGGAGCCTTAGCGTCGGAATTAGGAGCAGTTGGGGAGGCGGCGGGTGGCGGAGCATCGACTGATTGTTTAGAAGACTCTCCTTTAGAAGATCCTTTGCTCGAACCGAGACATACAAAGACTACGATTGCGATACCAAGAAACAAAAACACAAAAACAACAATAACCCAGAGCCAAGAGGAACCACCTTTTGAACCACTATCTGTTTGACTCGAATAACTGGAATCATCTGAATCGTCAAAACTGGCCTTGTCTGAATCTTTAGGTCTGTCGTCGTCTGAATCTTTAGGTCTGGCGTCGTCTGAATCAGGAGGATTGCCACCAACCGGATCGGTAGGACTTCCATCATTTGAATCAATAGGACTTCCATCAATTGAATCGGTAGGACTTCCATCAACGGATTCTTCGTTAACGGGTGAGTTAGTAGTAGTCTCAGTGACAGGAGGAACGGTAGTCGGTCGCAGACATCCAAACAACTCTTTGTTTTCTCTCCAGTCTGGACAGCCTGTCTTCCCCTGGTTTACTGGTCGGTAACAGTATTTGTCTTCTCTGAAGAGATATACAAAATACGGAACTTTAGAATCATTGGAGGGGAAGGCCATCGCAGCCGTCAAATTGGGGGGAAATGTCTGAAAGTCAGTGCCGTTGTGTGCGAAAAAGGTATCCTTTTTATTATTCATTAATCCGGTGGATGTAAAATAGTAGGCGTCGTCATAATTGAACAAAATTATCAGTTCGTAGCCCTTCTTATCCAGATCACCATCAGTGAACCCAGCATGGTAATTGCCTTTTGGAAAATCTTCCCACTCGTGGTTAACCAAACTTTCACCGGAAGGCTTAAACACTTTAATGGTATTATTCCAATTGAGTTGAACCGTATTCCCACTGTTTTCTCCGCTCGTTAACGTAAAGACCGATATATTGGGAGTAAAAATGTCCATCCCTTTGAATGGTAGAGGATATGGACCTTCAAACTGTGCTTCCCTTTGAGGTAAGCCATTCAGCTCCCAGAAGTAGTTTCCGCGATAGACTCGATACGTGCCATTCGGTAATCTGTCCGCCGCGTGAATCACCGAATCGTCACAAAGTGGTTGAGTCTGTGCCTCAGGTTTTTGACAGAAGACTATCCAACAGAACATCAGAAATAAGTTCAGAATTATAGTCGACTTCAGTGTCGATGAAATCATTTTTCAAATAAATCTACAAAACTATCGATTGATTTGAAATAAAATGTTTTATTTGAAGTTCTTATGAAATCAAATGTGATTTAAGTTTGAAATCAAATGTTTGTCTCAACTCTTGTTTCGAAACAATTGAATAGATTTTTGAATTGAAAGCGCGACCAGAGTTTGATTGTGTTCTGCAGTACTTGCGCTCATTATTTGATAATCGCATTGAATTAAACATAACTTTTCTTTGGTTTTTATTAAAGTATTTAAAAGATGTAATAAATAAGTATTCAATTGACAAAAGTTTTTAAACAAAAATAAACGAATTGAATGAATTTAGATCAGAATAAGTTTTGAAAAACATATGTTTGGACTCATAAGGCTTGGCTCCGAACACTACTCATATCCTCTGAATCTGAAAATCAAAAACACATTTCAGTTGAAATACCATTTTATTGAGCACTAAAAACATACCCTCACCACCCGCTCCGGTAGGTTGAGCTGCAGGGGTTTGAGCTCCGGCACCAGCTGTTGGGGCGGCAGCAGTTGCTGGAGAACTATCAGGTTTTGCCGACTCTTTCGGAGGACTTTCTCTCATTACAAAGAAGATAATGATTGCGATTCCGATTAATGCCAGAAGTAATACCACAATTATTATGACAATAATCCAAAATGCACCGGAACCGTCCTCTGACTGGTCTATAGGACTGGTATCACTGGGAGTGGAATCTTTTTCACTGATAGCTTCTGTATTGCCATCCGTTTGGTCAATCATTTCAGAGGTTTGAACCGTATTCGCGAAATCTGTTCCACTGTCTATAGATTGAGTAGTATTGAGTCCTGAGCTGTCGGAGCTGACCAATTCTGTGGAGCTGCCGACAGGAGCTGCCGTAGCATTTGTGCAGCCGAACAGCTCTTTGTTTTCTCGCCATTCAGGACATCCACCCTCTACTGTCACTCCTGTTATCGGTCGGAAACAGTAACGATCCGATTGGAAGAGGTATACGTAATACGGAGTGTTCGGATCTCTTAACGGGGCACCGGGATCTCTGGGGATGGCGAAAGCGGCGATAACCATATCCGGGAAATTTGATTTTCCGATATGCTCGACCTTGCTTGATTCAAAAATCTTCTCGGTCTTGTTAATCGTGAAGTACTCAACTTCGTTCCATTTGAAGCTAATGATCAGAGGATAGCCCTTATTGTCCAGATTTCCGTCACAAAAGATATCGAAGTGATTCCCATAAGTAGTGTTTGGCCAGACACCGTTTTTATGGAGCTTACCCTCTGGGGTCCACATCTTGTAGTTGTTCTTATCACGGCGGACCTGAACTGTGTATCCGTTAAAGTCTCCCCCGACTATTGTGAAGACTGAAGTGCTCATTGTGAAGGGCCACATGTCTGAGAAGGGTAGTGGATGTGGACCGTCGACCTGTGCCACAGTTGTCGGCAGATTCTTCAGTTCCCAGTAATAGTTTCCTCTGTAGACCCGATACGTATTGTTCGGTAATCTGTCCGCAGAATCCACATAAACGTCGTCGCAAAGGGACGGAAGGGGTGTTACAGTCGTTTCACTCAAAATTACTGAAAACATATTCAGAAAATGAAAGCCGAGAATAATCTGAAACTTCAGAGTCAGTGAAAACATTTTTCAATTGTATTTTATCACAAAAACTGATCAAATGTTTGCTTCGGTCTGAAAATCAATTAAATTTTGAGATAATTTTAGTCTAAAATCAAATATTTGTTTGAACTCTAGTTTCGAAACAATTGAATAAATAGTTTCGAATTTGAAGCGCGAGACCAGAGTTGGGACTCATTTTTGTCAATTGAAGCCATTATTTGAGAAACGATTTAAAAGTTACGAAAAGTTTTAAAAATTATTTTAAAAGCATTTTCTTTAATGATATAATTCAAAAACTAAAAGAAAAATTTATTTTCAAAAGTCATCCAAATTTCGTGCGAGTGCTGGGGGTCGCCAAACCCGCCTCCAGTTCTTTAAACAAAAATTAATTCAATGAATATTTTTACGAATACTTTATTATTTTCAAAACAGACCTTCAGTTTCCAATCCCTTTGCTTTTGAGCATTGATCGGAAGGCAGAACCTCTGCCGCTGTTGTTTCGGTAGGCATTGCTTTGCGTGAAACTAAACATACGATGACTACGATTGCGATAATTACGAACAAAACCACTAAAACAATGAAAAACAAAAACAAAGAGGAATAACCTCCAGAAACACTCCTGGCTTTAATTGAACTGAGATTAGTGACTATGGATTCAGTGGGACTGGTATTCACGAAATCGATGTCAACCAGAATTAAAAGGATTGAACACATTATTAGAATAATTTTCAGCTCAGGTTCTGATAAAATCATTATTAAAAAATTTGTTTGAAAATTAATATTTTGTCTCAAATCAAATATTTTTGAAAATTAGTTAAATGAGTAAAACACGAGACGAGGGTTTTTATGTACTTTCAGTGAGTGTTTTGGGAATCCATTGATTTTCATATATTTTTTGATTGAAAAATAATATCGAAATGATTTCTGAAAACATTTGAAAATTTATTTGAAATAATATTTGAGATATTTATTGAAAACATAAGAAATGAATAAAAATAAGACTTAAATGAAATCAATTAACAAAACAAATGTTTTTATGAGAAGACAAATAAAGTAATAATTGAAAAGAATTTGTTTTATGAAAAGAATTGAATAAAATTCAGAACAAAATACTGAATCGCTTTTTGGAAGTCATTCCAATTCACTTCGAGTGCTCGGGGTATTCAAACCCGGATCCGGATCTGACAAATGAAAATACTATTATTTCAAATTGTTTTGCGTTTTTAAGTCTGACCTTCAGGTGAAGCTTCGGCTGCAGCACTAGGAGCGGCAGCAGGTGGTGGAGGTCCAGGGGGTGAAGCTCCAGATGATTCTTTCGGAGTCTCTTTTTTGCTCGAAAATAGACATACAATGACTACGATTGCGATTATTACGAACAAAATCACTAAAACAATGATAATCCAGAGCCAAGAGGAACCGCCACCCGAACCACTATCAGTAGGACTCGAACTAGTGGTCAAACCACTGGGACTGAAATCCGTTGGACTTTTACCAATTGAATCGGGGTCTTTGCTGATGGATTCGTTGCCAGTTGTCTCACCGACCGGAGACTCTGTACTCGTTATCGGACAGCCGAACAACTCTCTGTTTTCTCGCCATTCGGGACACCCGTCCTCTGCTGTGAGGTTGTTTATGGGTCGGTAACAGTATTTGTCTCCTCTGAAAAGATAGACATAATACAGAACTTTTGAATCGTTCGAAGGGAAAGCCACAGCTGTCGTCAAATTGGAGGGAAAATTCTCATCAAACAGACCATGAGGATGTAACTTTTTATCCTTTTGCACCCAATACATTTTTTCTTTGTCTTTGTCTACTTTCCAGTAGTGAACCACATCATCTCTGAAGCCAATTATCATAGGAAAGCCTTTGTTGTCGAGATCTCCGTCACAGAATATAGATTGGAATGTTGTCTCATTGGAAGTTATATGGAAAGTGGTGTAACCATAATATCTTCCCGAAAGTTGGAAGTGTTTGTTAACGTTTGCCGGACTGAACTGAATGACGTGTCCCCCGGCTTGTGTTGACGGGATTATTGTCATTATTGAGTAACCCTTAGTGAAAGTGTCCATATTTTGGAATGGCAGAGGATATGGGCCCTTGACTTGTGCTACTCTTGACGGCAAGTCCTTCAGCTCCCAGTAATAGTCTCCGCGATAGACCCGATACGTATTGTTGGGAAGTCTATCCGCCGCGTGAATGTAAACGTCATCACAAAGGGATGGAAGAGTCGATCCGGAAGCGGAAGAATTAGTCGGACTGACATCTGTTGGACTGACATCTGTTGGACTGACGTCTGTTGGACTGACGTTTGTCGGACTAACGTTTATCGGACTAACGTCTGTCGGAATGGCATCCGATGTATTGGACGGAACCGGAGTTTCAATTTCTTGACTCAAAAGAATTGAACACATAATCAGAATAATCAATAACTTTAGAGTCAGTGAAAACATTTTTCAATTGATTTTTATCTTAAAAAGTGATCAAAAGTTCTGTTATTTTTCGGGAATTAAATGAATCTCAAAATGAATTTAGTCTGAAATCAAATGTTTGCCTCAAATCTAATTTTGAATAAAATTCAATAAAAGTTTGATTTTTTAGCGCGAGATGAGAGAGAATTATATAACTTTTATACTTCTCTCCGCTATAAACATAAATCAATTTTCTTATACTTGTATTCAGTTTCGTATTCAATGAAATAATATATAATTTGATAAAAAGATTTGAAGAAAACATAATTCAGTTGAAAATAAAATGTTTACAAAACTAATGAATTTGAATCTTGATATTCAAATACGAAATAACTTTTACTACAAATTATTGAAAAACTTTTTATTATTCAAAATTCAGCTCTAAATACAAGAATAATGGGAAAACACGAATTCTTATGTTGTTATCACTAATCGGTGATAACTTATCATTTCTGATGAACTTTCATATGTTTTTGGAGATTCCCTCCAAAGACACATCGGTACTGACATCCGGGCCAATGACATGCATAACGTCTGTCATCCAAATGTATTCTCAAATGTATTTTCAAATTTGGTTGTGTTTTAAACCCTTTCCCACATTGAGGCCAATCGCAGGTGAATTTACGTTCATTGCTGTGCACTAATTGATGTCCTTTAAGAGCTTGATTCGAATGAGTGAAGTACTCACATCCGGGCCAATCGCATTTGAATCGGGGTTCAGCCAAGTGTTTGAATGAGTGAGCGGTCAAACCCTCTCTGGATTTGAACGACTCATTGCACCCGACGTACACACACTTGTAGTTTCTCTCATCTGAATGAATGAATGAATGCTTCTTTAAACAGTTTTCAGTTTTGAATGTCTTTCCACAACCGATAAAATCACATAAAAAGGGTCTGTCGTCGGAATGGGTCACTCTGTGAGCGATCAGAAAACTTTTTTTGACCGAACGATAGCCACAGTTGGGGTAATCGCAGGTAAAGGGTTTGTTCTCCGAATGAATGATAAATATGTGTTTATTAAGTCTGTGTTCATTCAGAAAAGTTTTATTACAATTATCAACACTACAGGGGAACTGCTGGCCAGGAGTGCCGTGAGATGTCTTCATATGTTGTCGCAAACGACTCATCGTAACAAATGATTTGTCACAATAACTGCATTTAAATGGTTTGTCATTCGTATGTCTGTTCTTCACGTGAGTATTCAAAAGATTGGCTCTTCCCGACCGGTAGGAACAGCCCTCGTAATAGCAGACATACTTCATATCATGTGATTTGATGTGAACTTTAAGACTTTGCGGGTTTTGGTACCGACGCTCACATCCGGAGATTTTGCAGACAAACCGTGACTTTAAATCTGAGAATTGGTTTATGTTTTTGTGGCATAACTTCAAATGTTTTCTCAAATTAAGTCTCTTTCGGAAACGTTTTCCACAGTTTTCACAATTCTTCGGTTTGTGCGAAGATTTATGTATTTCAAGAGAGAATTGTTGTCCACAACTGAAGTCACACCCGTTTTGATCACATTTGAAGCGTTTGTTATATGGAATTGTCTTTACTTCAAGAGGTTTGTCGTCTGTCTGTTCGCAAACAGAGGTCTCGATTGTCTCTGAAACTGGTGTTTGGTTTTTGTGGCATAACTTCAGATGTTTTCTAATATTTAGTCTCTTATACAAACGTTTGCCACAATTTTGACAATTCTTTGGTTTGTGCGAAGATTTATGTATTTTGAGAGTCAATTGTTGTCCACAACTGAAGTCACATCCGTTTTGATCGCATTTAAATGGTTTGTCGTTTTTGGTGGTCTTCTGATTACGATAACTGTTTTGTTTCATCGAAAGCCTTTTTCTCGTATTTTTCTCTTTTGAATGATTTTTGAACCCCTTCTCGAAAATGTCGTCGAATTCTTCAGAAATGTGTTTAGATTTCTGATGTGAATGAAGGACAGCCTTTCTTCGGGTAATGAAATCACATCCATTTACTTCACATTTGAATAGTTTGTTGTCTTCTTTCGAGTCTTTTATATCTATTCTATTGTTTTTGGTTTTTGTCGTCTCTTTTGAAATAATTGTCTGTTTTTGGCGGAAATCATTAGAATCATTGAACTTCTTCTCGAAGACGTCTTCGACTTTTTTAGTCAATTGAATCACTTTTTGTTGATTAACAGAATCTGAAGCAATGGTTATGTCTTTGAGAAACAAATCGACAATAATTTTAAATTCAATCAAAACTTTCAGACATTCCCTGAGTTTCTTGTTTTCATCGATCAGTTCATCGAAGATATCATTGACTTT
>JAQIXV010000811.1:0-17203 GCA_034700625.1 Tectocepheus velatus
ATTGATTTTGAGAGAAATTGACAAAGGAATTTTATAATTTTTTCAATTCAACCTATTTATTATTTGATCATGGATATTCTCAAGAAATATTTTTTTGAAATTCCGACGATAACCTAGGTATTCCACTGGACAACATGTATTTACTGTAGGTGTAAGCTAGATTGGAAATATCTTGTTTCAAATTATATATATTACAGTTTTTAAAGACTTTGTACAAGGTTGATTATTAATTGAAAAATTATTTTAACTTTAAGTTAAATTAGAAAACCTATAGTAAAATAAGTGGTGAGTCCTCTCATTCCTATTCCATCCATAAAAACAACAAACGATACCAAAGAGTAAGAGCTCTTATTGTTATGTATTGTTTAGTCGGAGCGACGGCTCTTCACTGTCTGTCTGTGCAGTTAAGAGCTGACCCGACTAATGACTGCACTAATTAATTTAGCTAGAACTTTTTTTAAAACTTTAATTCTTTCAATATTGTAAGTTTGTAATAATCAACATCAATCAAATTTTATTAATTGGAACTAAAAGTTTTGTCATTGTAATATTTTTTCGTTGAATTTATTTAACAAGAACTTTTTACAAACTGTAATTTTTACTAAATTATAAGTTTTTATATAAATAATTCATTCAAAATTAATTACTAGTTCAATAAATGGCTAATATCTTTTGAAAGTTATTAGGGGCAAAAATTAAGATAAAAGTATTGAAAAAATTAATTATAAAATTTATATCCAATTTCTATGCTCTTAAAAGCCGATCCAACTTGAACTGCACTTAATAATTTAGCTAGTACATTTTTTAAACTGTAATTCTTAAAAGATTATAAGTTTGTAATTATCAAGCTCTATCAAATTTTATTAATTGGCCTGTATTCAATAAAAATCTTTTCTTGAAAAAAGAATTTACACAAATTAATTTTCAACTTTTATCAACTATAATTTAATGACAGGTATTAAATTAAAATAATTTCTCTCATAATGTTTGAAATCTATTTCAAAATTTCACTAAATTAATCATCTATAACATTTTTTATAATCTATAAATCTTCTTGAGTTAGGCAAATTTTATTAAATTAGATAATTAGGATTTTGCATACAAAAATTATTTTTGCTTGAGTCTTGAAAAACTAAAATTGATTTCAAACTTATCATCGTTTTTTAGTTGGTTAACGTTCAATTAACCTAGACATAAAAAAACAGTGGTTTTGGTTCGACTAGGCCAATTTCTAAAGTCAACAAAATTGACCATATCTCGTTTTAAATAAGGATTAATTTACTGTTTATTAACTGAATTTCAAAATTCGCAAAAACAAGAGGACTTTAATGTTTAACATTAACTAGATAAAAAAATATTTCGCATTACTATGAATTTACAATTTTTCAATTTTCAAAAGCAAGGTAAGAATTTTATTTCAATACGATAAGAAGAAGACTGACTAAATTTGTTTGAGTTTCAAATTTTACCCATTTATTTAGCTAGAACACTTTTTACAAATTGTAATTCTTGCAGAATTATACATTTATTATTCGCAAACTTTATCAAATTTTATTAATGGTTCATGCCGATTTTTATGTATTATTTAGCTTGAATGAAGCTTTTAAAAAAATGTAAAGTCAATTGAAAAATAACTCATTTATCATCCTAGTCAAAAAACCAAGTGAATGAGAAACATATTCATAATTTTCATTCAATCAAAGTTTACTCATCTTGTTAACTTTGACTTTATTTCAAATAGCTGTAATTTTTGAAAAATTATAGATTTGTACCTAGCGAATTTTCTTAAATATTTGAAACAAATGTTTTTTATATGAATTTTTTTTCTAAAAAATATTTTGAATCTAAACTAGAAAATTTTACAAACTGTAATTCATTCAAGATTGTAAGTTTGTAATAATCAACATCTATCAAATTTTATCAATTGGACCATTCATAATTGATTTTCAAATTATCATCAAAAGTAATAAGGGACAAACGTTCAATTAACCTAGATAACGTTTTATTTTTGCCCTATTTTATAGTTAACAAGATAGGTCATATCTTGTTTTAAATTAAGATTAATTTACTGTTCATTTAATTTAATTGAATAAGGTAAAAAATTTGAAGTTAAAAGAATCTGACTTCCAAATTAAAAATATAATTTTACATTCTTTCAAAATAGTTGTTATCCCTGTAATTTTCTCCACCATTCCCTCCCTTTAAATTAATTATTTGTAAACTGTAATTAATGTAATATGATAAACTTGTAACTAGCAAATTCTATTAAACTTTATCAATGCCTTTATCGTTATACTTAATCCATTAAATATAGCAATACTATTAATTTAGCTAGAACACTTTTTACAAACTGTAATTCTTGCAAAATTATAAGTTTATTATTCCCAAACTCTTTCAAAATTTATTAATGGATCTTCAATGATTTTAGCTTGAACATTTTTTATATTTTAAAAAAAGTAAGGTCAATTGAATAAAATTTTACCTATTACCCAAACCAAAATCCAATTTAATTTAATGAAACATCAGAATTTTCATACTGGGCAATAATTTTCAATAGAAAAAACATTTTATCTTCAAAATAGTGAATTTATAGTTTCAACTTGCAAGTGATTGGTCCACTCATAACGCCCTTTCCATTAGTGAGACATAAGTTTTATTACATGAAAAGACTAATTATTAATCATTTTGTTTGATTTCTAATTCAAAACTTCACTCTAGTTAAATTAAATTTATTTACAAGTTGTAAGTTTTGTAAAATTATAAGTTTGTACTTAGCAAATTATCTCTAATTTTATAAATGGTTGTAATAAAAGTGTCTATTTTTCCAAAAATATCTTGAATCAAATTTAACATTATTTTCAACAATACCACTTTAAATCTATCAGGTACATTAGCTAGTAATAACTGAATATGCAAAACATTTTAAAATTTCGATTCAAATTTTGAATATAAGTTAGATTGACAATATATTGTTCAAATTAAGTTTAACATACAGTATTTAAAGAATGTATTTGAACAAGGTATAAATTATCAATTAAAATCATTTTCCATTTTCATTTTTCATAACCTTGCTAATTCACCCAAATTTAACCTTGGGCACATCCTAGAACCTATTGATGCACATCCCTACATCCCTATTGGGCGGACAGTTAGCTTGGAGAATAGCCATAACACACTACATGTAATCAACAACTCCACCAAAATTAATGGCCATGCTTTTTATGATAATGGAGTTGTGCATGTTTGTAGCTAAGTTTTGCTTTATTGATTGAAAAAATAATGATGTGATTATCCAGTTGGTTAATTGAATTTGTTAGAATATATAAAATTTTATTTATACATAAAATTACAGGTTGAAATATTTTTGAATCGTAAAAATATATCACAAAAACCCGGATCATCGTCACCGACACCATCACAGACACGATAGGAGTCGCAAAACTGACGAAGAAAATAGTGATTCAGTTGAGGAACAAATAGCATAAACTATTGATAGGACTGACCCCTAATCAAAATTGATCTGATTATAGTTATCTTGTAAATAATGTAAAGTCAATGAATCCAATATTTCGACAACCAGGTTTTTAGATGAACAATTTAGATGATTTGAATAAAAGTTACAAGGTATCAATTTAAAAATTCAATGATTTTACTCAATTTATATTTATTCCAGACGATAGTGAGCATGGTCAGTTCATGTCCAGAATCAAGGTTTAATTATGTAAATTTAATATTGCCTTGTTAAAAAAAAAGATAACCACTTATCATTCTTGACCAATTTAATTAATATAGTTTAGATTGGTTATATTTAATTTTATTTAGAGACAAATGTTACAGCTTGAAAATTTCAATTTGAAATTTAGTCAAAATAACTGGAAATGAGCAAGATACTTTATAATATTTGAAATTAAATGTATGAACTTATTAAAAAAAATTAAAAATATTAGGAAGAAAATAATTTTGTTTTGATTATTTAAAAATTTTGATCAATAACATTGTAGATCTTTTTTAGTGAAAATTTTATCCATTGCCAAATTAAACCAAATGTAAAAGATAAATTTAATGAAAAACCCACAGCTATTCAATTTTCCACAATTTGCTAGTTTATATTCAATAATTTTAGAAATATTTACAAGATCTAAACTTATTTTAATAACTTTTAACCTAGATTCCGATTCCGATGAAAAACATCATTCTTATTTCTTATATAAACATCTGGCTCATTGAAATTTCCACTGTGTTTTTCATCAACAGTTGTTTCACATTCAGCGAGAGGTCGTTCCGTTATGATGTCGATCCACAACAACATTAGAATTGGAATCACAATCAGGAGAGCTCCAATTTGGTAAACAGTACCCGGGTAAATGTCAATCCTGTACTTGAAAATCATCAGAATCGGGTTATCATTGGAGCCAATGTATCGAGGGCTGACACCAAGCTCATGATCTTGAACATTAAAAACCGTAAATTTAATGTCAATTTTGTTTTTAATTAATTCTCATGGTAACATTTTATTATTGGGAATCACCCCCGTTAGTGAATTTATTTTACACCAATCCCTAATAATTTTCACCAAAAATAACATTCTGTGAATTAATCAAAATTAATACAAACACATTTTAAGCTTGCGCAATAATCAAATTCAAAATGTATCAAAATTTTATTCAAACTAATAATTAACTATAGATGAGTAGATTTTTTACAATCACCTTGATCATTATTATTCAACTCCATACTCTCGACATTATCCTTGCTAGGATCAACAAATCTGAGGTCAATCCAAATTATTACATAAACCGGTATTAAAAACAAGATGGCTATGAACTGGAAAACAACACCCGGGTATGAGTCGATTGTGTATTTGAATATCTGAACTATAATAGTGCCGAAAATAATTGGAATTAATGTGTTGAGGGCTGATATAAAGCTCATGATTTTTCCGATCTCGTCCTTACCAACGATCTTGGTTATGTACGACCTTGCACCAATATTTGAAGCCCCGGCTATTGAGCCAATAACCATGCTCAAATAGAAAGCTAGGTGAGGGTGTTCATCATCATATACAAATTCATAATAATAATTCATTATCAAGCTAACCATTAGGGGACAGCCAACTTCCTTTTATCAAGTTTTGAAAGAACAGGGCAATATAGCCAACCAAGGCTAAGTTAACGTCACTAATATTGCAAACACTGGATAATAGGGGAACGATAACCAGGACAGCCACCGATTGCAGTACTTGTCCTATTGCTCCCATGTATGCGTTCCAGTCGGGTGACCAAAGGTATTCCTTCTGAATAAACTGTCCCTCGATGGAGCCAACTTGGTTAAACATTATAGTTAGTTTGTTGTTTAATAAATTCATCGAGAAATATACCTTGTATGTATATCATAAAAATTTTCAATGACAAAATTATTAAACACACCCGGAGTCGGGCCCAATTGGCTCTCCGTTTGAAAACGGTCCGGAACATTGACTTAACGTTTTCCAAATCGAATAAAAGTCTTAAGGGATGTATATCCTGGTCCTCACAACTCATAATAGGCTTCAATTCAGCGCCCGTCCCATCATTTTGTTTTGACTCCTCCGCCGCCTTGAGCTCTAGTTTGCGGACAGCCTTCTCTGTGAGTATAAACACTAACCACAGGAATCCCATTACTTGGAGTACCAAGTCAACCATAAAGATCGTGGTATAATTTCTGATTTCACCACTGTGAAATAAAGGGGTTTGAACTAGGAGAAAACCACCCAATGATTGGCCAATAGGAATTGCTATAAACAAAAATTAACAGTAAAATGATAATTCTAAAAAGTACCTTGATCAGTACATGTCAACCACATTAGCTCGTATAGCATGAAACGGGTAGCCATTTGTTTTGGAGATGTTGTCGATGTTATTAAGTGAAGCATTGATATAATACCGCCGGCTCCTCCACCCAGCAAAGAGTGGGGTATGTCCTTGGTAAAATTGAAATAAACATCTATTTGAATTGACATGAATTAATATGGTTATAAAAAATAGTTATCATGAAATTAACTGAGTTTCCAATTGAGTGTCAAACATATGATAATCAAGTCTTGCAGAATTGAGGCAAATACATGCATATACAATAGGTACTTGCGAGCCTTGGTATACCTGTCAACCCAGTTTCCAGCAAAAAGTGCCCAGATCACTGCCAGAGGTGTTGTTATATAGGTGCCATACGACCCTGGTTTTTGGGGGTACATTTTCAAGAATAGTTTAAATAATATTAGATGTTTACCTAGCTGAGCAGCGTTTGCTAGCACACTGGATTTGAAGTGAACTGACCCATCTTCAAGGTCGTCACTTGAGGGTAAATCGTGACAGTATTGGACAGTTGTGTCATACCATTGGCTGCAGATCTTGTCCTCATCCAACTGTTTATATGCCACCCCTTTCAATGCCCATTGAAATGCAAACAAAAATAGGAACGGCTCTACTCTCAGTGTCTTCACGAACGCCAAGGTGTTCGCAAATTTTTGCTTGGTGAAAAAATTATTAAACATTTTGTTATTAAATTATTAAAACTATATAAAACTTAAATTAAAATAAATAATTACTATCCTCAATTGCTGACCAATTATTTTTATTTGAGCAAGTTTGTTGAGATTTAAAATTGATTTTCTACCAGTTTACGGTTAGTTAAAACATCCAACAATTTTATTATTGTTACAAAAAGAGTTAGAATTTAAATAAACTTTTACAATCTTATCTAGATCTGTTCATTTGTGGGCTTAATAAATTACATTGTTCTTGATTAGAAAACATTTGTTATTGAATCGGATGTTTTTTTTTATCTTTTTCATTATTGGAATTCTCAATCAAAGATCAGATTAGTTTTGATTTATCAATAAAAAAAATTCGAGAATACTGGGTTCCTCTTGAATGAACCTCTGGAACCCTTGGAACCCCTGGAATCCCTGGAATCCCTGGAACACCTGGAACCCTTGGAACCCCTGGCACCCCTGGAACCCCTGGAACCCTTGGAACCCCTGGAACCCCTGGAATCCCTGGAACCCCTGGAACCACTGGAACTAAAATTATGAGCAAGGTGAAACACTTAGGTTACCATTCATTTCGACATTCAAACTATCGATAGTATCGTGATAAATTTCGTTGAACATAAATTGTACATGTTTTGTTGAATTCTCAATACCAGTGACATTAAATTTTATCAAGATATTATTCTCAAAATGTTATTAAAAAAGGAACGGTATTAAGTGAAAATTTCTTAAACTGGTTGTGTCATTTTTAATCCAATTTCGATGAATTTAGCTTGAAAATTTCTTATATTAAAAAGATAATGTCAATTGAATAAAATTTTAGCTATAACCCAAACAAAAATCTAAGTTAAGTTAATGAAAGGTCCGAACTTTATAATCCAATTTGTATAAAATTATCTAGATTGATAATTACTTGCTTAAAATTAATTCTTACTTACAGTTTTAAAAAAAATTCCAAGCTCGGTAATAATTTTGATAGGTAATTTCGGGGAGCGATAGCTATAGAGCGGTTGTTAAGCCACTCGCAGTGGTTCAAGAGTTGGTAGAGGTCTTAACTGGAGATACGACTGATAGGGCTGTGAACGGTAGAGACGAATACGTGAGCGACGGGTAGAGTTACCGAAAGAAGAGGATACGAAGTGTTTGTGTGTTAGTCATCCTTCGGGTACGTACTTATAGAGTAGGAGCGTCCCTCCGGGTGCAGCCTTTTATTCAGACTATTGACTGAAGTCTGTTACTGAAAATGTGTACAAAATATGGCACTAAGCCATAGAAAAGCGTATATATATATATATATATATATTATAACAGCAGTTATGATAATTAACAGTGAATTTGAGTACTTAAATATCGTTATAATATTTATTTAACATTCATTTAATAGATTATACTTTAGTTAATAGAATTATGTATCAAATGATTAATTATATCGAGTAAATTGGATTTAAAATTAATCAAGAAATCAATGTGAAACAAATATTTTAGTCAATGGAAAACATGGAATCTATTTATTCAAATTCTATTTTTCCATCATGGTAAATGACAATATCATATTACAATTACATTACTTTACTTTAATTTTCAAACCGAGATCATAAAGATCAATTATTTTTAAAAATAACAAACTGTATTTATATTTCAAATTTTAATATAAATAAGCGCAATTCAAATGATTGTAATATTATTAATGGCTTATGTTATGTACCTATTTTTTTATTGATGAATAAAGGAAATTTTAACTCATTGTTGGTAGCTGTAATTAAATTCATAAACTTTACACGAAATATCCAAGAAACATGCTTTTAAAAAATTGGGAAATCTCTTACTAACCCTCAATTTTTACTTCCTCAAAATGTTATTCACAACCGTTTTCATCACCCACCCCTCCCCCATTAGGGCATTCCTAATCGAAATTACATCTTTTATTAAATAATCATGGTAATCATTTATTTGAAATATTTATAAAGCAAAAATTATAAGACTAAATATAGTTAGAATAAACTTTTCTTGTCCAATTTGTATAATTTACGAAGCTTGACAAGAGTTTATTTTAAATTAATACTATTTCACAGTTTTTTAAAATTCGAAGAACAAGGTTAATTTTGATTTGAAAAATTAATTATGAACAATTGATATGTAAAAGGATAGAATTTGAATAACCTAGAATAAAAATTAATACTCTTTAGTTGTTAATTGGTTGTAATAGTGCCAATTGGTGTGAAGCTACATAGGTGATAATATCATGTTTTAAATTGAAGTTAAGTTACAGCTTTTCAAATTATGTGAATAAGAAAACTACCAGATTAAATTGAAAAATAATTAAACTTTTAATCTAAAAAAATCTATTCAATGAGATTGTCAATGCTCTCATACCTTGCACACAATCAATTTTGATCAGATATCAAGTTTTTCATCAAAACTTTTTATTTTTCCATTTTGTTTGAAATTTATTTCTATTGAGCTGGAACATTTTTTAGAAAACTGTAATAATATTAGCTTGATTAAAAGTTTTTAATTAACAAAGTCTATCAAACTTTATTAATGGATTGTGTGATATTCAGATTTAATTTTCAATTGATGTTAAAATTAATTTTAATCCATTTTAGCATATCTTGGATATAGTTGAATTGAATTTGCAATAACATAAATTAAAAGTAATATACCTCGGAAGAGTTAGACCCAATTTGTAGTAAGCTCAAATTTGACAATAACTTATTTTAAATTGGGTCTAACTTACAGTTTTTAATGAAAGCAAAAAATGTCAAAATTTGAATTGAAAAATTACCATTCAATTTATTTGAATTTAAACTTAGAGTTAAGTGGGTGGTTTCAAGTTAAGTTGAAAACTAGAATATAAAAAATTGGTGAAATTTTCTAACTTTTTTGAGCTCTTTTTAAGCAGTTTTTTCAAATTATATAAATAAGAAAACTCGATAAATTAAAATTCAACAAGGACTTTTTTGAAAACTGTAAAACTTTTAGAAGTATAAGTTTGGTAATAACAAATTTTAACTTAATTAAATAATGGATCAAATAATTACCAATCAAACTTTTCAAAAGTATTAGGGATATTAATCTAGGCTAATAATACCTGAAGATAAAAAAAATTTTGATTCATAATTTATGTTGGAAAACAAACCAAGTTTTCAATTTATCTAGATGAACAATATAATATTTTAAATTAAGGCTTATTTACAGTTTTAAAAATTAGTTGTAAAAGTTAAAATCTTGAATTGGGAGATGATTTAACTTTCAATTTAATAAACTTCCTTGCTCATCAAAAGAATACTTATTTTTTCATTTTGTTTGAAAATATTTTCACTCAATTTATTTGTACCTTGAATTTGCCCATAACTTGTTTTAAAATAGGACTGGTTTACAGTTTTCAAATTCAAACTAGTGTTGAATCTTTTCATACTCATCTTTCCCAATTATATTCAAGCAAAAAATTATACAGAAGTATATGAAACTGTACCTTAGATTATTAATTCACAGAAATGTTATCTAGCTAACTACTTGGAAAATCTGAGCACTACTTCGGAAGTCTTAATGAATTTATTCCAAGGAATTCATTATCAGATTCAAAAGCAAAGGGAACGGCACCTCATTCTTGACATTATTTACAGCTCCGGATAAATTAATTTCCAGAAATAATGAAAATGTCAAAAGTTTCATCAATCTGGTGAAAATTTATCATGGGCAATAAACTTTTACAACAAAATAATTGATATATAATTCGAAAAATACCGCAATTGTTCTCACACTCAGTCACTTGAATACCAAGAGTAATATCACTTCAAAAGTTCCTCAACAATGAAACTATCAATTATCTCACTAATCACCCTGGTCAGCGTAATTAAAGGTAAATTCAATTACTCCAAGTTAATTCTATAGAAAATTCCAATTCACCAAGCTAATTTTATCGAACAGCACTACCAATGAGGCAAGAATTCCAATGTCCGGCTAATGACAACTGTGTGGTCAGCGCCTGTCTGTACCTCAACCCGAATGACTGCAACACCTTCTGGCAGTGCGACAGACAGGGGAGGGCGTGGCTCAGGCGGTGCTCATTTTATCTTTTAGAGTTCAACGACTACATCAAAACCTGTACTTGGCCATCTAACCAAACATGTAAGCCAGCTCAATTACCAACAGAAAGACCACCAAGACCACCACCAAGCACGACTCCTACACCAACTCAGCCAACTACTGACTCCCAGACCACTATTGAACCTCCCATTGAAGGGCCGGATGAAGACACTACTGAACAGACAACTACTGAGCGGTCGAGCAGTCAGTCCTCAGAATCGACAGAACCAGAGCCGACGAGCACTGCATCGGAAGAGACCTCAACTCAAGACACGACACAATCAGATACAACAACGACTGACAGACCCACTGAAGAGCCGACTACTGATGGGAACACCACTACTGATGGAACAACTGTTACGACTCAGGCCTCGAACAGCACAGATTCTGGTGAAAATTTGGATAATTTGGACCTTGTTAGTTTATAATGAATGTGGTAGGTCTAATTTTTTTAAGTATGAAATTTACATTATATAAATAATCTTGTTAATTTATTACTTAATTTTTAGTATTCTTGAATATTTTTTGAACAAAATAAAAATCTTTTGAGAAACTGTAATTTATTCATTTTATCATGTTAAAATAATACGCTAATAGTTATCTTATAATATTGGATGTTACAGACGAACAGAAATATTTTAACCGTGGCCCTTTAAGAAAAAAAAAATTTGTGGTGAGCAATAAAATTTTAAAATAAGTATGACCTAGAAAACATCCTATTGTTGTTTACTATGGAGCTATAAGTTATATGATTTCTAACAAAATAATTGTTTACAGCTTTTAATTATCGCAATCAATGGGTTGTAAAAAATGATTGCAAACAACAATAGTTATAATCGACAGACACTGAGACGACGAGCACAGCATAAGAACCCATACCTCAACCCAAGAGACGACACAATCAGATACAATTGTGACTTAAGCCTAGAGCAGCTCAGGTGTAATTTCCAACTAATCTTGCTAAGTTATCTAACTATGTTTTGTATGCTTGCTCATTGTGGTAATAAAAAGGTTCTTTGAGAAACTGTAATTTATTCGCATAATCTTGGTAAAATACAGTTTTAACTGTTAACTTTCAATATACTGTAAGAATTAGACTTCTAATTTTGCTTAGCTTGATCCTTTGAATGAATATAAAATTTTCATATGTAATAAAATTTCAAAATGAACTAAGATTGAACTTGATAAGATACACTTCCAGCACATTCAAATTTAATTAACTAGAACATTAAATCGTATAAAATATTTAATAAAATAATTATTTACAGCTTTTGATTGCAAACAAACATTTCCATCCCTCAGTCAAAATGTGATAGAAGTTTCCACTTCCAACACCTCATTCATCTTATCAAGGTTGTCTCAAGGAACGGAATATCCTGATAAGAATCAACAAAGACAATTTAAAACTGTTTAATTTTAAGCATTTTTGATTAAAATACAATCATCTAGCACACTTTTATCTATGACTCATTAGACGAAAAACAAACAGGAATTCAGTAAACAAGCAATAAAATCATGTTTTCGCTGATAAGTTGCAAGATTACAACGGAGCGAGTGCTATAAAATCACATAAAAACACAATTATTAGGAAATCATAAGAATTAAAAACTGTATAAAAAGCTTTCAATTATTACTTTTAGTTATTTTCATACTCAAGGAAATAATTAGATCAAAACAATGAAACAATTATCCAAGATCATTTTTTGCTTGCTACCAGGTAATTTACCTAGCTTTTAAAATATCTTGTTCAATTTTCACGTAAACCAGGTCTGTTGCTAACCAAGGGGTTCACCTGCCCTGAGGATGACTGCGAGATAAGTCAGTGCCTGTACCCTAACCTGGATAACTGTTCGACGTTCTGGCAATGTAACCATGGTGAACCCTTTTTGATGATTTGCCAAGAACCTCTTGAATTCAACGATTTCATCAAGGTATGTGACTGGCCTTCGGAGGAGACTTGTAAGCCGGGTCTTCAACCGACAACACTCCCGATAATTGAGGAAACGTCGACTGAATCCACGACAGGAGTGACCGAAACGGAAGGAACGACAGCTCAGGCCTCGAATGGAAAGGAATCCATCGAATCGGAAGATATTACCAATGATTCTTGGTAATTTCTTGTAATAATTATGTAGAACTTAAATTTTAATCAAGGTGTTACATTGTGTATATACATGTATGTCATTATAATAAATTGATAAAAAATTTTAAATCAGTGTTGGGTCAAATAAAATTATTATTTTTGAAAACTATAATTTACTAATGATATCTAGGTAAAATAATACAGGATCGAGTAAATTTGATTGAGAGTTATCTGCTTATGTCCATGATTAATTTTTGGTAACTAATTTAAAATTACTGAAAAATTGTTTAGTAGGCAATAGACTTAATTTTATCTAGTAAACTTTATTAAAAAACGTTCTCACTATTCAAAAATAAAAGATTAAATTCATTTGTTTTTATGAACTAGATAAATAGCTATTCTTTTTTCATAATTCAAAAATAGAACGAGATCAAACCCACGTCAAAACAAATTTATCCTGGATTTTTCTTTTTCAAATCAGAATTATCTATAAAAGTCATCGTTTCATAACAGCCAAGTAGTACAACAAATGAACAAGGTAATAATATTGATCCTATTGATCAGCGCTGTGTTCCAGATAAGTAATTTATGAAAATTTTGAAATAGATAAAACTAATTTAATACATTCACCATAAACAGTTGCCGGAGGTGACCAAGAATGGGTCGAGGAAGTGGGTGAAGAAGATTTGGAAGTAATGGATGATGAACTAGGTGAGGATATGCCTGATTCGGGGTACAAATTGGATGGTAAACCTCCAAAAGCAGAACCCAAGCGAAAACACAAACACAAACACAAACACAAACATAAACGCAAACCAAAACCAACGGGAAAACCCAAACCTAAACCAAAACCAGAACCAGAATGGTACCCAGAGCATGAGCCTGTATGGAGGCCTAAACCAACAGAAAAACCCAGACCTAAACCAACGGAAAAACCCAAACCTAAACCAGAACCAGAATGGGATGTTGAAAAATACCCTATATACCCAGAGGATTGGCCTGTATGGAAGCCTAAGCCAACGGAAAAACCCAAACCTGAAACACCGCCTGAAGAGGAATGGGATGATGAAGATGAAAAGTACCCAGAGCATGAGCCTGAATGGAGGCCTAAGCCAACGGAAAAACCCAGACCTAAACCAAAACCAGAACCAGAATGGGATGATGATGATGATGAAAAGAACCCAGTACCTGAATGGAAGCCTAAGCCAACCGAAAAACCCAGACCTCCACCAACGGAAAAACCCAGACCTAAACCAAAACCAGAACCAGAATGGGGTGATGATGAAGGAAAATACCCAATACATGAGCCTGCACCACCACCGCTATCAGCAAATTGGTTTAAATGTCCCAAGTTTATGGGCGGAGGTTGCAATGATTACAAGGATAGTTTATTTCAAAATAGAAAAAACTGCCACACATTCATTCAGTGTGTGCCCAATGGCAAGAATAAGCGAGGTAAGCCCGTGGTAATGCATTGTCCCGATGGACTCCTTTGGAATGACCATTATAAAGACTGCGACTACCCAGAATTTGCCACGTGCAAAATAGGTGAAACAGGTGGAACCAAGTTATTAGGTGAAACCGGTGCAGGGGAACTTGGTGCAGCTGAAAATTCTGGTACGGCTGAGAACCCTGATACAGCTGAACGTAATTCGAATGTTCTTGGTGAGAATAAGCCAGTTTTGAGTTTTTTCGTGTAATTTACATTAAGATAATTTTTTCAAATGAATTGATTAAATAAAATCTTTGAAATTTTTTGAAAAATTATTTGTCTTCTAAAAAGTTTTTGAAAAAAGTTTTGCAAGGTGAAACAATATTCAACCCAAACAATCAACAAATAAAACACCAGGTTGTAAATTAGAATATTGAAAATAAATTTTATATTTATTCTTTCTTTTGAACTAGATAGAAATTCAGAGTTGATAAAAAATGAAATCCTCGGTCGATAGCTCTTAAATGGAGCAAGCTTATGCAGATTTTCAAAACAGACTTGAATATAAAAGTCTTTAACTGAGTGCAACATAAACATAAATCAGTTTGATAGAAGAAAAACAAAAATGATCAAGTTAATAATTCTTATCTTATTATTCACCACTTTCTTCGAGCTAGGTAATATATTAATCATTGGAAAACATAGCTTGATTATTTTCTTCAAATGGAAGGTGCTGACCAACCATTGGGCGCACAGGAGTATGCTCACAAAGGACCAAGCATAAAAAAGCCATCTACAATAAGCAAGACCACAACTGAAGATGATGGTTCTTGGCACCCACAACCTGGTGAGAACTGGGATCCGGTAACACCTGCTTCCAGAGTAACCTGGTTTAGATGTCCGAAGAAAGCCATGCAAAAAGGTTGCAAGGTGCCAAAGGCATGCCATTACCCCAATGTGAAAGATTGTACAACTTTTATCCAGTGCGTTCCAAATGTCGATGGTAAACGAGGTAAACCAGTTATCTCGCAATGTCCAGTCGGGCTCTTTTGGAACTCTAATGATAGGGAATGCGATTACCAGGAACATTCAACATGCGAAAAAGATAAGCTGAAGCAAAAAGAGAGGGAGGCGAAAAGGCTACGCAAGAAAAAGCCGGGAGAAAATGAGCAAGACAAGAAAAAGCCTAGAAAAATATTCAGTTTATTTTTTGGATGATAATTTATTTCAGAAAATATTAACATTTTTTAAATTTAAATTTTTTTTAAATAAAATAATTGAGTTTTAAAAGATGCAGGATACTTTTTTTCCGTCCAGGTATCAAGATTAATAACAGGCTCAATGAATTTTTAGAAAAATAATCATCTTATGAGAATCTGATAATACTTATTAACCATGTTAAAAAAATTGACATATATTTGAGTCAGTGCCTTTTGTAAATTATTTTGTTAAATTTTTTTTACTCCGTTTTGAATATAAAACAAGATAAAAATATAAACTTGGTCGTTAACATAAAGTGAAAATGTTATTATCCAGATGTTATGAATCATCAAAAATTAAATAACAAAAATAATTACCTATAAAAAGCCATTGACTGAGCGCCACATAAAACAGTTTGTATAGAACTATAAAAAGATGATCAAGGCATTAGTTCTCGTTATATTGATAAATTTTCTCTTCGATTTAAGTAGATAATTGAATTCGAAAATACTAAATTAATCAAGGTAATCTTACCACCCAACAGGTGCTGCTCCTATCGTTGCACCTAACACTCAACAGCCGCCCTCTCCTCCACCTTAAGCTCAGTCTTCGTCTGTCCGACTGAAGACATAGAGGAAACCGCTTGTAAGGGACCGAAGGACTGTCTGTACCCCAATCCCAATGACTGCTACAACTTTATTCAATGCACAGTAAACGCCGATAATAAGACTGGAAATTCAATATAAGACATACCACGACCTCAACCGTAAAGTCAATCAACACATCAATTTGATCTATAATTGGCTTAAAATCAATAGACTTGTCCTTAAATATGAAAAGTGCAATTTTATTTTTATGGGGTCACCAAGAGATCAATCGATTACAACATTTAAGCCAACAATTAACGGAATAGCACTGCAAAGAATCTTCAAAACAAAGGTTTTGGGTATAATTATCGACAATAGCCTCCGATTTGATGATTTTATCAACAAATTGAAGAAAGATTTAAATTCAAACTTTTGTCTCTTCTCTCGACTAAAGAAATTTTTACCAAAAAACTTATTAAATATTTTGTATAAATCGTTAGTTAAAACAAAACTCGAATTCGGGTGCGTTTTGTGGGGCTTTACATATGAGACACACATTCAAGAGATAATAAAAATTCAAAAACGTTTCGCAAGACTTATCACTGGATCTGATTCTCGATCTCATAGTCAACCACTTCTTGCAGACCTCAATTGGATGTCTATTATGAAGACAATTAAATATCAGACACTCAGCTGTATCTTCAAAGCACTTAATGGCTTGTCTTCAGACAATTCAAAACAATTATTTGAAATAAATTCAAATAGAAGTAGCGGTGGTTTGGGTCGACATTCAAATTACATCAAAACCCCGAAAGCTATGAACAACTTCTTGATAAACACCATATTCTCCAAAGGAGTCGATCTTTGGAATAGTTTACCTCCAGATCTGAGGAACGAAACAAATCTCAAAATTTTTAAAACAAGACTCGAAACTATTTTAACTGAAAATTAACGAAAATGTTTACATTTTTAGCTATTTTTAAGTATTTTATATTATATCCGATGTCTATGAAAAACAACTTTTGTTGATAGAATCGTTAATAAAGATTACAAGATTACAAACTTATGTTTCAAGAATACATTTTCTCGATACTCCTTATTTTGTATCCAGATCTAATTGAATCTGAATTAAAATTAATTTGAATTATAAAATCTCAAAAAAGATTTATTGGTTGGAAATCCAATTTAAAGTTAAAACTAATACCCAATATTTATTTCCCAAAATTAATTTTAAATATCCTGCTAATATCATTGCTATTTAATCGCTATTTCGTATCTTGGTTAAT